>JANHFT010007316.1:167592-180362 GCA_032467955.1 Pseudoxenodon macrops
CTCTCTCTCTCTCTCTCTCTCTCTCTCTCTCTCCCTCTCTCTCTCTCTCTCTCTCTCTCTCTCTCTCTCTCTCTCTCAGGTTTGTATATTGTTTTATAAATATTTGCTTTTTAATATGTCTGTTGTTTTACCTGACAGATTATTATTAAAACACATATTGTATTTTAACTTGTTGTTTTTCTATGAATTTTGAAGAATGCCTTGAAAAACAAAGATGCTTTTTACAAAAATTAACAGCCATCAGATGACATTCTTTCTTTGGAAAATAGTTAAGGTTGTTTATCATAATAGCTTGGTTCTTGGAATTTAAGCATATGCTGTATTATTTGTAAAATACTCAAAGAATGTAAGTATTCTTTAAAATATTTAAAGAGACAATTGAATACTGTGTATGGTATAAATGCCATGAAGGATATTTGAAATACAGATATTGATTTTTGCATTAGAGTAGTAACGCTTGATGGTTTTTATTTTTTCCATTATTTGTACTGTATCTTGTCTGATTTCTATGTAAAGAATGTTGGTCATCAAAATGATTGTACATTAATTTCATATTATGAATACATAACTCAAATTACAATTCCACAAAGTCAATATTATGTTTTTGATATCGTAAGAGGTTCTAGGAGTGTGAAACGAATGCTGCAGGCATTTTAAACAATAAATAGAAAAAGGCTGTTCTTCACCAAGCCCCATGTATTAGATCCTGTAAAAACCCACTCTCCTTCATAAGCCAAACTAGAAGTGAAATCACTTGTGTCCCTTGGAAGATGAGATATCTCTTTTGGCCTTTGCTTAGCTACCTTTGAAGAATAAGGCATGCAATTCCAGATAATCCTGGAAATAAGGAAAACAGGGGAAAAATAGTCTATAATTAACTAATATAAAAACATTACCTATATGACTGCCTATTTGTTCATGTACTTATATATCTTAATTCTTATGTTCTTATCTATTCAAAGTTGTGTGTAAGATTGTCTTCCTGCAGCTTACATTGTGAAGATACATTTGCTTATTGGCTAAAGAGCACAAAGAAATATTTGGGAGATATAGAATTTACTGTAATCTGGAGGTATGTTTTGGGCTCATAGCTCATGCAGGTGCTTGAATCCTTATAGTCCTCTCTGGTCAGCAGTAGCTCTATCAATGCGAGAAACACATTGGATTAAATGTTCCCCCTGCCCCACCCAAAAGGAATGGCTAAGCTTCTTCGGGTGGAAAAGTTTTGTACCAGGATTAGAGTGTTCTTTCCTACTGATTGCTAGATCAGGACAACTGTATGTTTAAACACAAAATAGCGTTCTCTACAGGACGTTTGAGTTTCTTTTTTATGAAATACAAGCTGTTGGGTTTTTTTTAAATCCCTTTTTAGCCCAATGCTTATTCACTGGGCCATTTACTGATTCATCCTGGAACGCTGTCAGCTATTCTGGTGGGAGCCTGAAACTCAGCCTGGCAGGATGGAAAAGCAGCGGACAAATGATCGTCCAACCTGACTTTTGAAAAGGAGGCTCAATTTCTTCAAGATAAAGTGAGCCAAAATGAGCTGGAATGCCTTGCTAACCCCTCGAGACCATTGCTATGATAACAGTTGTTGTCCTGGAAATCTAATGCCTGCAAAAGGGTTAAATGCTGGCCAATGGGCAATATCAGTGACATGCCTCTGAATTGAACATGCTCCTAGAGTGAGACTGTGGACTGGTGTTTCTCAATGAATAGGGGCCACTCCAAGGGAGTTTCCCCTTGAATGGAATGGGGTCAGGGAGCCGCTTTGGGGAACAATGGTTGCCACCAGCAAGCTGAATTTCTTACAATCACACACCATACCCCCTGATCAAATAGCTCCTTTGTCAGGCTGATATAAAAACATGTCATACAATGATGATCTGGAAGAATGACATGGGCTAGCCTTTCATGGAGATCAGAAGGGCTTGTTATGCACAAAAGGGAGCCCCTGTCAGAGTCAAGAATGGGGGAAAGAAACAGAGAATAAAAGGGAGCGAATGGAAACAAATAGTAACAGCCAAGGCAGCAGCAGCAGCAACAACAACAACAGAAAAGGGAGTGAGTGGGGAAGTCGTGCTTGGTCCTGCTGAAAGATGCTTTGGGGGACTGAGAAAATTGCTCTAAATCTGCGGTGGTGTCAACAGATAATTCTAGTGGGTTCGGTCCGAGGGGCTCTATTGTCATTCTGCACTGGGACAGAAAAAATTGCTGGGTGGGAAAAGGTCAGTAGGCCCAACAAACCTGCCCCAACCTTATTTTTTAAACTTTGCCTCCATCTCTGTGAGATCAGCATTCATAGAATAACAATAAAGCTGATAAAAAAGAAAATAAGTGTTATATAAAAAGAGGCAGAATGCATTTCTTTTTTGGGGGAAAAAGGCAAATTTCCAATATTTTAAAGCCTGGTATTAAATAAAAGTGAAAGTTAACATCAAGAAAACAGTTGGGAAAAAATAAATAATTGCCTGGGGAGAGTCTAAATGTTTCATCACAGGAAATTTTAAAGAAAAGTCTTAAATAAGTATCATTGGCGATTCTTGTAAAAATCAATACAACATATACAATGGACTATTATATCTATTATAGCATATTACAATTATTGCCTTTGGCAATAAAGGTAGGAATGAACCATATGAATATTCTGATCATAGTTATCCCTTTTTATTTTCTACACATTAGGAGATTATATCTGATTGCAACATTAAGTGCTGGTGTTTTAAAACTTCTATCCACATTTACGTTTACTTATCTTGGCTAACTTTCAATATTTTTCTTTTTCTTTTTTGGCCTAATACTGGTGTGTGTGTGTGTGTGTATTTGTGTGTGTATTTGTGTGTGTGTGTGTGTATACATACATAATAATAAAAAATAAAAACAACATCTGATGAATAACATTAGTTATCTATCTGATAAAAATAACTTAATTCCATCAAGATGTATCAACTGCATTTACTGAACTCGTTTTTGCACAATAGCACAATTTGATTCTTAATAACTGGGATGAAATAAAACGTTAATACGAAAGGTAGGTTATAAGAAGAAATCTTTTGTGGGGCTGCTGTGTTGGTTGCATTGAAACTTCAAAATTTAACTTTCTGCAGATAAGGCTAATTTAAAGTAATAAATATTCATTGGCTGATTGTTAACAGAAGGTACTGCATGTTACATCGTCTGCTAAAAATATAAAGGAATGATTGTAATTTAGGACAGTGCAATTGTTTTATAAGTAACAGGCTTCAAATTTAGTTGCTGTCATTTCCATGTGTTGGGAATGACCTTGGAGAACTATTTCCAACCAGATAAGGCAGTACTGAGCTAGCATACTATAATGTAATGTTAGTTCCTATTATATTTGCTATTATCAGCTTGGGCTTCTTTCTTTACACTTTTTCCTATCTTTTCAGATAAACAAAGACTACTGCATCATGATATCTATCTCTTCACTCTTATGAGAAATAATAGTATGCACAACTATTTTTTATAGCTGTGGAACTTTTTTTCACATGGAAATTCATCAAATCCAGAAATACGGGAGGGCTTTTAGTGATTAAATTATTTTAAAACTATAGTATTCATTTATTATGTAATTGAACATAAGTGGGGTATATTATATGTGCTTTTAAAAACACAGTATTAGTATACTGTGTGTGGTAGGCTAGAAATAAGGGAAAGCAGAAAATATAAATGAAAGCTGTACCATCACTTTTAATACTGTCTTGTCTTTCAAAACAGGGAGCTGGTGTCAGCTCCGGCAAGCCTGCCAGCCTGGAGCTGTCATCCAAGCCGGGAGATGGGGCACTGCACCCAGGATAACTCATTACCTGCTGTCCTGATGCTGCGGCGCAAGTGCAACAGCCGATAACCATGTGGCACCATGGGGGCTTACAGCTGTGAACGGAGCCAAGCCTGGATGACTGCTGATGACATCACACCACCCTGCAGTGCTTGGGACTAGCCGGAGATGATACAGCGGCTAGTTAGCAGCTGAGGGGGATGGCTGATCATAAGCCTGGTGAGCGGATTGGCTGTGGGCTAACCACTGGGGTGTGGTGCAGGTTGCATAAAGGTGGTGGTGAGCACTCGGCAGAACAGGTTCTCATAGCAGGGCAGGAGCCCGCCTCTGAGTAGGGGCTGGCAGGTGATTGGGGACCGGGTACAATAGGGGCTGGAGTATACAGGTCCTCTCCACCACACCTTACCCCATTTGGGACCCACAAAGGGTGATATCAGATCAGGGGGTTCAATTTTGGTGGGAATTCTTACTTAGAGTAGGCTCATCCCAAGGTCTCAGTACTGCATTTCATCCTGCTACCAATGGGGCTGCTGAAAGAGCAAATGCTATGATTGAATGATATTTACATTGCTATATTGACCATCAACAAACAAAATTGGCTGAGCTACTGCCATATGCTGAAGTAGCATATAACAATGCTGTTCATTCTAGCACAGGGTTCACTGCCTTCCAGGTAGCCACAGGTATGGACTTCGTGCCGATCCCAGAGTGCCCCCAGTTCGTACCATCTGCTAGGGGAGTACAAGGCTGGGTAGCACAGACACAAAATGTCTGGACAGAGGTGAAAGAGGCATTGCAATGTGCTGCGGCAGATTATAAAACCTACGCAGATAAGAAAAGGTCATTGCAAACCCTTTCCATGTTTGACAGTTGGTGGATTTATCTACAAAATATTTGAAATTGCCAGTACCCTGTAAAAAATTGGGGCAAAAATTCATAGGACTGTTTCCTATTGTGTGAATCGTTAACCTAGTAATGGTGCAAATAAAACTACCCTGTCTGTTGGGGAAAGTCCACCCGACATTCCACTGTAGCTTACTTTGTCCTGTTCATACAGCTGGGATCCAAGGAGCCCCAGACCAACCACCCCCACTGATCATCATAGGCAACAAACAGCATTATGAAGTGCAGAAACTGCTGGATTCACAGTGGCATCGGGGTCACTTGCAGTATTTAGTACTGTGGAAGGGCTATTCCCTTACAGACACCATGTGGGTTGAGACAAAGGGCATTCAGGCTCCCAAACTAATAGCCAAGTTCCATCGTCAGGACCCAACCAAACCGGGTGGGGAGGCGATGAAGCGGTCTGGTACTCATTCTATTTTCTCTCTTCCAGGTGCTGTCTCCGTGGTAGGGGGACCATATGTCATCTCTGGTGAGCCAGACAGCCCAGAGCTGTCATTCGAGCCAGGGATGGGGCGCTTCACCCATGATAACCCATTACCTGCTGTCCTGATGCTACGGCACGAATGCAAAAGCCGATAATGATTTGGTATCACGGGAGCTTGCAGCTGTGAATGGAGCCAAGCCTGGGTGACCGCTGATGATATCCCACCATCCTGTGGCACTCGGGACTAGCCGGAGATGATGCAGCAGCTAGCTAGCAGCTGAAGGGGCAGCTGATCACAAGCCTGGCGAACGAATTAGCTGTGGACTAAGCAATGGAGTATGGTATGGGTTGCATAAAGGTGGTGGGGAGCATGGAACAGGCAGCTCTGACAAAGATTACATTTGGCTTTTGCTAGTGTTTATCAGTTCATGCTGGAGAAGTAAAGAATTATCTCACAAACCAGGATTGTGTGTGTGGACTCTTTCTAACTCCACCGGAACCTGAAAGCTGATTCTGATCAGTACCATACATACAACATTGAGTATAGTAAATATTTGATCTGTATGCACTTAGAAAAAGAAATAACTAGTATCATGTATACAGCTTCAGAAACTACTGTAGCTCCAAAGCTGGATTGCAAAGTTGGATTGCAGGTATTAATGATACCTGTATTATCTCCCTTCCCTCCCTTTTTTCACTTAAATAATAAACACATTTATGTAATTAATAAGTTGAAGGATCTGAAACTATAACCAGGGTAGCCTAGTTAATCCAGTCATCCCAAAATAAGTTTATATATAGGTGGTGGTAGGATAACATTTTTTGACAAATTAGATATGCTTTTGCATTAATACTACAGGAGCAAGTTAATGGGATTGCTGAAGAACAAGAATTCTGCAAACTCAAAATTCCTTCAAATTACTGCAAGTAGGAAGGGATAAGAAGGAAGGGAGGGAGGGAGAAGGGGAGAGAGAGAAGAAGGGTTGTGGGAAAACAAGGTAAGGTGAGATGGCAGAAAAGGAACCTCGACTCAGAATAATTAAAATTTGTATAAATATGAAAAAGATGTATACTTATGATTGTATGTATGAAAAGTAAAAATAAAAAACTTTTTTTTAAAAATCCTTCAGATTACCGTACTATACTCATTTAGCAGAGAAATAAAACTGAATCAGAACAAAGCATCTGAACATAAGGAGATTTGTATATTCACCGTACTTCTAAAAATGTTCTCATGCTTCAATATCAGATATGTGAACTTACATGTTTTAATACAGGGATATCAAACTCAATTTTATTGAGGGCCGCATCAAGATTGTGTTGGACCTTGGGAGGCCGGAATGGGTGTGACTGGAGTGGGTGTGGCCAGCTTGACATCACTCGTGTCTGAGGTACCTGTGGTAGCCCAAGTGTTCTGCCAGTGAAAACAGGCTACCAAGCTCTGTTTCTGGCTCAGACAGCCTCCTGCAACCCTTTGCCAACGAAAACAGAGCTCGGCAGTGCTGCAAGTGGCCTTCCCAAGCTCCGTTTTCTTTGGCAAGGCACCATGGGCCGGTCTTCACTGTTTCCAGGGTGGCTCCGCGGACCAGATTTAAGCACCCCATGGGCCAGATACAGCCTGAGGGCCTTGAGTTTGACACCTTTGTTTTAAAATCAAACTGTTAGTCAAATTTAAAATCCATCCACTGCCACTGATGCTGATCCATCCATTGCCATTGATTATACAAAATCCCAAATTGTAAAATTCCTACTACTGAGTCCCTACAGTTGAATTCCTAATTAGATTTACTCAGAAGTAAATCTAGTTGAGCTCAATGGTGCTTGCATTGTGATAAGTATCCTCCAAAGTTCACTGCAGATATCAGTACACGTATACACAGTGTTGCACATTTGTTTTCTTGTAACCTTGCAAGTAATTTTCTAGTAAATCTGATCTCCAGTGCTGTACCACAATGGATGCCTGGTGTTATGTATTATATTAATACAAAAGCACTCAGATACCATGGTGATAAGTGCATTAGAAATCCTTAAAACAGCTGCATTCTTATTCTGCAAATTGCACCCCTCCCTACTCCGGGCATTTTGAACTGACGAGGCACTTGAAACCTATGAAAAAGACCTTGTGTTTTTACAAGAAACAGAAGCTGCTGGACAGTTCATTGCTATGGGGATGTAACTAAACTGGACTTGTTTAAGGCAGAGGGCACAAACTAAGAACAAAAAATAGACACAAGAGAGGGGGGAGAAGGAAGGAGCTGCATTGATTTCAGTCTGTTCAGGTCTAGCTAGAAAACACAATGCAACGAAACGGTCCCTTAGGCGGCAAATCTCTTTAGCGAGTTTTTTCCCAGGGTTTGAAGTAGAGTTGGGATGGTGCAACAGAGATGAGGCAGAGATGTGAAGCATGTCTTACAGAAGTGTAAAGTGCTATCTTTCTGCTTATGCTTTTGTATTTGTTTATTGGCATAAAGGTGAAGCAGAGTCAGGTAGATAAAGATCTCAGTCTTGTCTTATTGTAGGTGCAACTTCTAAAAGTCCTTTGAGAAAGTCGATAGGAAAACTGATTTGATCAATTCATGAATCCTGTTCTCTTTGTTATTCTAAGGCCTGCCCCATACTTCCTTCTATTGTTTAATTTCCACTCAGATCTCCATATTTTCCTTTAATGTTTGTAGTAGATGCTGTAGAGTGCAGTCTACATTTCTTTCTTCACCTTTTTTTCTTTTATGACCCTTTAATCCATGTGTGTCAAACTCAATCACGTCACGTGACGTATTGTGATGTATTGCAATATTTCTTGCCTTTACGGAGCCGGGGTGGGCGTGACCTGTGCGTGATGCATCCGGCCCGTGGGCCGCCAGTTTGACAGGCCAGCTTTAATCCCTTTCTTTGGGGTGGAGTGGGGGCGACTAAATGGAGCTGGGCATTTACTGACTGGATGCCCTTCCTGATGCCTACATGGAGTTTGCAGCAGATATTTTCTCTTTGCGTCATGATAGAGAACATCTGATACTGCCTAGGATTTAACTCTCAACTTTCTGAGTTGGAAGTGAGCATCTTCACCTCTAGGCCACCATACAGCTCTTTCTTTCCTCCACTCAACTATATTATTATTCCTATTCTCACACACACATACACCATATTATCAGTTGTTTTGCGCTGACATGAATCATTATTTATCAGGCTTGTTTACAAAGTTACAACTGCTAGTTTCACATCTTGCTGCTAAGACATACATTATTGCTTTAAAAATCACATTAGTTGAACTGACATATCATGCTAAACCATTAATGTGTTAAACCATATGTGAATCCTTCTGTCTTATACTGAAACTGCTTTCCATGCCATTTTCTCACTTGAAAGACATAATGAATTAAGAAACTTGGGAGTGTCTATTCTTTTTATAGGTCTTCTTTGAAACAGATAGCCATCTTCCTTTAGATTTCTCTATGCCTAGTTTACAATTATGTCATCAAACGGGTTTATTTTATTTTATTCATCTATTGAATGAATCAGAATGAAGTATAATCAATATGCTAATGAAACTCAATTCTGTAACGTTTATTGTTTCAATCAGAAAAATCCACATGATATCTGGTCTCAGGAATGAGCTAAATGAAGCTAATGAATTGAAGTTAAATACTGACAAGATTTAAGCTCTGTGATTCACTTATTGATTTATGGATGTTGGGTGTGCAATGCTTTAGACAATCTTGCATGCACCTTGAAAATCTGGGAGACTTCCTGGATCCATTATTGTCACCTGGATAGAGCTGACTTTTGAGGTTCAAAGTGCCTATTATCAATCCTCAGCTGATTTAAAATATGTTTCACTACTGTAGTATGAAATGTTCATATATGTGATCAAATGACATATTATATTATATTTAAAAGAGCTGCAGTTGTTGCCACATTGTTTTTGTGACCAATGAAAGATACAGGTGTTTTTAAAATATTAATTATTTGAGGCTAATTATTTAAAGAAACATTTCTCTCTAGTGCTGCTTTCCCATATTTTAAGACCTTCACAAAGTATCTTTTGTTCATTACATTACAATGGCTATTTGTAAAATTCTTTCCCCAGAGAGATATCATTACTCTAATGTTAACATCAGACTTTTAAAATGGCCATCCTTGCCCAATATATTTTCTTGTCTTCTAATGTTGATTTTAATTGTATGTTATTTTATTGAGTTTTAAAATGTTATTTTCATGTCTGTATACAAACAGAGTCTCTTGGTTCAGAAGATTGGTATAGTCTTCCTACAATATTAATTAACCTCCCCAATAAAAAATATGGTCTGAATTGGCTTTGGATTTTTTATTATTATCTTATGTTGTTGCTATTTAATGTTTATGAAAGTTAATTAAAAATTAAGTGAAGTTATTGGATGCACAAAGATGGAATGATTCAGCATTACCCACAATGGAGAAATGGTGGGTGAAGAGGATGGAACATGCAGAAATGACTAAATTTACTTTTTTGCTCAGAGAAAAGACAATGTCTACATTTATTGCTGACTGGAAACACTTCATAGATTTTTTGGAATGAAAGAGGAAAAAAGGAATTTATGATTTAAGGTTTTGATAATTAGACGGGAATAGATTATATAAAGAAGGGAGTGATGCTGTAAAAAATCAGGAGCTACTTCTTTGGTTTTTTATCCTGTTTTACTTTTCTTTTCCTTCTTATACTTTTAGCTTTCTCTTTTATTTTTTCCGTTTCTTAATTTATATTAGTTTGTATTAATTTTTATCTTCTCTTTAACAGAATAACAGAGTTGGAAGGGATTTTGGAAGTCTTCTAATCAAAACCCCTTGCTCAAGCAGGAGACCCTACAGCATTCCAGACAAGTGGATGTCCTGATGTACACATAATTTTGAAGGCAAGCCATTCCACTGGTTAATTGTTCTCACCATTAGGAAATTTCTCCATAGTTCTAGGTTACTTCTCTCCTTAATTAGTTTCCATCTATTGTTTTTTGTCTTGCTTTCTGGTGCTTTGAAAAATAGGTTGACCGCCTCTTCTTTATGGGAGTCTCTCAAATATTGGAACACTGCTATATATCACCTCTAGTCCTTCTTTTCGCTACATTTGACATACCCAGTTACGGCAACTGTTCTTCATATGTATTAGCAAGAACGGTTGCAGAAATTAAAACAGTTAAAATATTTAATAGAATTATATAAAAATTAATTAAAAATTAGAGAGTCAGTTTGGTGCAATGGTTAAGGCATTAGACTAGAAAATAGGAGACCATGAGTTCTTAGGCACAAAGCCAGCTGGATGACCTTGGGCCAATAATTCTCTTTCAGCCTTGTTTTTAATATACATATAAAAGTATTTTTATTTTTCAATTTCAAGAATACAAACATTCCATCTTTACTTAAGCTGTGTGTTGTCTGGGTACAAGTATCTCTGTGCAACATCCTTCACCATTTGCAACATCATTCACATTAATATTTTTTCTCTAAACTTAAAGTTATACTATATTAAACAATTAAACAGTGTAAAGTTCTTCATTCTCTTCTTAATGTCTTCTAGTAATAATACCATATTAACATTAAACATAATTATTCTCATCTTACAAGTACCATTTTCATCTTATTTATATCTCTATCTTAATATATTTTCTATTATTCCTTAGTCTTCTTCATTTCCAAGCTCTTTTTTTATTCTCTAACCATTGATAAAATACTTCCCATATCATATAATATTGTTTGTTCTTTCTCCTTAATTGCTAATGTTAATCTGTTCATTTCTGCACATTCTAATAGTTTCTTAATCACCTTCTCATCAATGGGAATCTCTTCACTTTTCCAATGTTGTGCAAATACAATACTAACTGCGGTTAAAACTTCTTTCAGCCTTAGCAGGAAGTGGCAAAGTACTTCCAAAATCTTGCCAAGAAAGCTGCAGGCATTAGTCCACTGACAGGAAGGAAGGAAGGAAGGAAGGAAGGAAGGAAGGAAGGAAGGAAGGAAGGAAAGAGTACACTGGATCGTTTAATAGAAAATTTTATTTACACTTCAAATATAGCTTGCATATAACATTATTTAAGTAGTCATTTACTTTTTTGTGTGTGCAAAAGCTAAAGTTTATTAATTTTTCTAAGAACAACATGATAAAACTGATCCAAATGCATGAAAGTTTTATAAAAGAGTGATGCATTGTAGGGATAGAAAAGGATAAAGAAATTGATCTAATCATCAATAGTTGGATCAGGTTAGACCCAATACTAGATGTATAGCATTTTGTAAATATTCAGAACAGAATGTAGAAAAGAGTGAAATGGAGCCTTAAAGAATTCAGCATTCTACCTCTGAATTTATGTATCCTTTACTGTTTCAGAACAGAGATTTAACATAGTTAAGTCTGGACTAAGAAAGGCAATCTCATTCATTTCTTTCAGAATATAATACAGTGACATACTGCACACATATATATAAAAAAATTGTGTGACCTGGCCACCCATCTACTGGATCGCAGATGTTAAAACAATCAGAAATGTCAGTCCTCATAGTTCTGAAGAAAAACATTTACTATTTAAGAATGGGGTTGTTTTTTATGTAAACAAACACACAAAAATATCATGCTTTTCTGTGGCAAGATTGACATATTACATGAAGTGATCCTAACAAAATTGTTATATTATTAAGAACTCTTAAATGTACTATCAAAAATATATTGCTTCAATGTTATTGATAAAAATTCAGGAGCTGCCCCAAAAAATGAAAGATAATTCCATAAAATCTATATAATTTGTCATAAAGGGTCTTATTACATTAATTCATATACCTCTATTTTATAGCTATAAAGAAGACTGCATCTTCTGTCCAAATTATAAAAATGAAAGGAATGCAACATTTTGATCATGGCTTGCATAGATATATTGATGTTTAATAACTTGCATCACATTCTTACTAAAAATAACTTATAACTCTATAAGTGCTACTCCATCACACAATTAATTAATACTAATATATAAATT
This sequence comes from Pseudoxenodon macrops, assembly GCA_032467955.1. Lineage (NCBI taxonomy): Eukaryota > Metazoa > Chordata > Lepidosauria > Squamata > Pseudoxenodontidae > Pseudoxenodon > Pseudoxenodon macrops. Next base: position 179,714 of record JANHFT010007316.1, read on the forward strand.
ATTATAATAAAATGCAGACTTCTCAAATGTAAACTTATTCATTTATTTAATAGTATATATTCATGTACGGTAGTAAATCAGTCTTGAAAACACAATCTTGTAAATCATAAAGTCTGTAACTAGATGCTAAATTAATCAATATTGCATAGAAAGCATAGAATAAATGTTTAAATATATGTGTTTGCTGTTAAATCTACTTGCAATATTTTAAATGATACTGCCATTCTAAACACACTTATCTGGGAGCAGCCCCCATTTATTTCAACAGGCCTTACTTCTAAATAGATACACATAGGATTACATAAATACAATGTTTTTCATCTTAACACATTAACTTTTTTTCTTTTAAACTATAGAGATTTTATAAGAAAAGGAAAGGACAGTTGATAATATAAGCACCTTGATCAACAGAGATTATTGTGGATAATACAAAATATATATACCGTATATACTAAGATATACATTTCTAGCTATAGCATACTAAATCAATTTGTACTTATCATTATAGCGGATTTATTGTTTAATTAAGCAGAAAATAATTTGTTGAACATAATTTTACATTTAAAGGACACATGCATGCCTGGGGATAGTAATGCAAATGAAAAGCTTAAAAAGGGCTGTGAATCTTGTGCATGTCTGTTGGAAGCGG
>JANHFT010007316.1:197901-215475 GCA_032467955.1 Pseudoxenodon macrops
AAAACAAAACGTAAAAAAAAAAATTCCTAGTTTTTTTCTTCTTCTGCGCATGCACAGAAGCCGAGTTTCCGGCACTGCGCATGCATCGCCATCTTGTTTTTGACCTTTTTTTTTGGGGGGGGGGATTTTTTATAATTATTTTTGTACTGCGTGTGTGTCCGTGGGCAAAGCACATGGCGCGGCCACATGGCATGGAAGGAAGCAAACCGGTGGTGAGGTAAGTTAGAAGCCACCCCTGGCACGAAGGGACTCATAACTGATGATTCATTTGAATCCTCACTGGGGCTTAGCTTGGTCATCTCCTATAATTCATTTAGTGACTGTTTGAAGTTACAGTGGCACTGAATAAAGTGATTTATGACAATTTTTCACACATGCAACAGTTGCAGCATCTCCATGGTCATGTGATCAATACATATGCTTGGCAATTGACTCATATTTATGACGTTGTAGTGTCCTGGGGTGTTGTGATCCCCTTTTGCAACCTTCTGACAAGCAAAGTCAATGGGGGAGCCAGGTTCACTTAACAACCGTGTTATTAACTTAACAACTGCAGAGTTTCACTTAACAACTGTGGCAAGAAATGTCATAAATGGGGCAACTTATTAATAACTGTCTCATTTAGCAACAGAAATTTGGGCTCAATTGTGCTCATAAGTTGAGGACTACCTGTATCAAACAATTTTTACACAAATACTGTGGTTGACCATCAGAACAACCCGACTCCCCCCTCCCCAAATTAGTCCACAGGTATTTATCCATGATTTTGAATGCCAACTGTGTCCCAGATCTCAATTAGACTAAAATGTAAATTCTTGCAAGGATGAAAAATTAGTATTAAATTATGAAAGAAGCACAAAAGTGCTCGTATTTACTAACTGTCCAGAATCCACAAGTACCAATTAAATTGTCACAATATTGAGCAAATCAAGACTTTCAAATACTTTGGAATTGTTTTTCCAGTGGGAGAAGTACCGTATTTACTCAGATTAATCCAGAACAGCTAAAAATCAGTCTTGGCAATTAGAACAAGCATTCTGTCAATCAAAGTATTTATTCCTACTGCTTTAAAGTCATTTTCTGACAAAGTATTTTCTCAGCTACTGAATTGATGTTCAATTGGGGCCCTCTGGTAATTACCCAAAATTAGAAACTATACAATCTAAACTTCTACGAAGCATCTTTCAAGTTCCCCACTCTGTCTCAAACACAATCCTCTGTTGTGGTGTCCATGTAATTAAGATTGAAATAACGTTTCAATCTTACTAATGTTCTTTCTTGCTCATTAAAGTTAAAATTTCTGCCTTGCAGATAATTTTAGTGCTACATGGAGTAGATGCTAAATGTAGTAACTACATTTCTGTGGGTTCTCCAGAAAGACTCTCCTTTTTCTAGGTATCAACAGACCAAAAAGTACAGACACAATATGTGCTGGACATAGACAATTTGATCAATCTCAGCCACCCAAATATGTTTTCTTAAGTAGTTGATCTTCCTCTCCCAAACCTGTAGGATACTTAAATGCTAACAGTTTCCATTCTCAGTAGGATTTTGATATTACGGTAGTTCAACTTAATGTTCTACTATCTGTTGTACTAGATGGCAGGTATAAAAGAGTACGTTAGGCTACTTAGTTGTGACTTTGTGACATAGGGTACTATTGAATCTACTGCTCATGTTTTATTACTGTATGTGGCAGCTTTTAACAGGATTCCAGAATTCACTTTATCTTTACATGGCAAAATATAATGCCCTCTCCTCTTTTTACCCTGAGGTCTTTCCTTTTGGATCAGTCAGACTATTTCCTTGGATGCTACTAGATTTTGCCATAAAATATTAAAATTAGGTGGGACTTTGTTAACTAATTTGTTCGAAGCAGCTGTTTTTTATGTTTTTCATGCCAGTTATCTTGCTGAATATTAAATAATCTGATTCTGAATATTTGAAGGGCGCATTGCTTCATGATTTTTCAATGTAATCAACTTTTTTCATTATGCTAGTAAATAGGACTATAATTTGAACTTCTGTTGTGTCAGAATAGTTATATAATTTAATAGATTTCCTTCATAAAAAGTAGATGAGAAATGTGACTGAATGGAAATTTATAATTCTTCTTTTATTTTGATTCTCCTGTTCCCCCCCCCCCCTTGGTATTGTTGTTTCTAAGATCTTAATTACTTCCAGGGGTGAAGGTGCTTCCTGAAAGGTTAGGAGAGAAACCTACATCTTATACCATAAGGAGAAAATGCCCATATTCATTTTTCTTGTCACCTTGATTACATTTCAGCCATAGGACTGCAGGTTTCCATTTCCAGTCAGTGATCTTTTCCCTTCATTTTTCAAACATCCAAGGGGAAGAATGAAGAAGGTAATTTTCCTGGGCCATGGTCGCTGTTTACTTTTGCTTGACTGTGCAGCATGCCTTTGTTTTTCCACCTTTGATCAGTGCCCTACCAGCAGATAATTTAGCAATTGCATCCCAGAATGGAACTGTGGAGTTAATGTTAAAATTAGCTTTCCTTTAAAAAAAAACAACTTTACTGGTTGAAGAAGCAGGGATTACGAGAAAGAAGGCAACAGAAGTCATAAATTCTACTACTCATGGTGCTGTTGCCAAAAAAATGAAGCCTTCTGATGTCTCCACAGCACTTTCATTAACATTTAAATTAAGGGTTTGTTTTTCAGCAACCAGGCCTTTCATGACCGAAGCTGTTTTTCTAGTCAAGTACAATAGCAATCATTGTTTGTTTATTTGTTTGTTTAAAACTCTCTGAGGGGGGCAGAGACCTGACAAATGTTCAGTTTTTTTAAAAATTTAGCATATGGTTATGTTATATTAGCCAGTAGACTACTATGTGAGTACAAAGATAATCCACAACAAATCTGCCCAGGTACCCAAGGCAGCTCTGGATGATAGCTACTTTCCTACTATTAAAGTTATCCGTGTTTCTGGCCTTTTCCCTCTTGTCTCTGGTCTTCAAAGACTCTTTTGAGGACCATTTGATTTGTGATCGCTTCGTGTGCATGAACATTGGACAACCTTCATGCTTTAAACAAGAACTTAGGGGGGGGTAAAGAATCTATAAGAGAAATGGAAAACAAATATGGAGCATTCCTAATAGCACCGTCTCTCCTATTTCTCTTTTACCACCACTATTACTTTTGAGTTCTTATGTCAAAACTCTGGAAGGGAAGGGAGCTTCTGAGAAGGTACATGGCTAGGTGGGTGGGAATGTATTGTATTATTAAAGGGAGTTAGTGGAATGAAAGAATGGCGTTTTGATGTGTTAAATTTGCTCAAGAATTTTGATCATCTTTAGATGATATTTCAGTATAGAGTATTGTAGCAGATTATGTCATACAAAACAGTTCATCTTTTTTAAAAGCAGGACATAGTGTACTCAATGGAAATACGGGGGAGGGGGTGGAACTAGTCCAAAGATTTAAGTGGCAGCCCATAGCATATAGTTCTTTCTTTCCAACTTAATAATCCATTTTATTTTCATATATGTTTTGTGTCTGAGACCTGAAAGAAGACCCAACCTTAGAAGAATTACATAACTTCTTTTTTGAAGAATAAAAATGTAGTCTGTTTTATCTGTCCTTCATGTAAATGTTGTTGTACAAACAGCAGGATATTTAAATAATAGTAAAAAATGATTCTACACACCTTTTTTTACTTACTTACAGCATATATTAAGAATTCTGAAGTTATAGTTGAGTCAAGTGTAAACCATGGAGAGTCTTTGAAGACACAGTGTGATGTTAAGAATGTACATTATAGTTAAGAATGTACATTATACCTTTTTTTATCTTCACCTCTTGACTGAGATGTGATAGCACTTGCCCTCCAAAGAAGGTAAAGTTAGTTGTGCTATGTGACCAAATTACTTTAGTAGCTTACATGTTGCATCAGTTCCAGGAAACCCGATCAGTATTGCAAGCACTTATAGTAACAAGGAGGTGAAAGCTGCCAGCCTCTGTCTCTCCAGGTGCTAGCTGTATTGAATTGCAGGACTGCTATTAAAGCTAGCCTGCCTGGTGATTAATGTAGGATGCAGGGAATATGCATTCTTATTCTGCCATGGTGATAACTTTCTCTGAAAGCTAATTATCTAAATAATGTTTTCATCTGTTTACCTTGAGCAAATCTTATTGCGTATCTTTTTCTTTGATGATATGTTTTAGTTTTTTCTGTTATATCTTCAGTGGTACATTGTTGCTGAACAATATGGAGGCATTGTCATGCTACATTTTCCATGAGGGAATTTATTTTCTGGTGCATAAAGAATTCTGTGGGAGAATCTCTCTAATCCTTAGAGAAACCAGAATCTGAAGCTATGATTCTGATTCCTGACTTATCTGGAAAAGACAAACCAGAAGTCCTGATCTATACTTAACTTTTAAAAACTTGTGGCAATCAAGATTGCTTAGGTGCTTATGTTGGTAAAAAGAAACAGGTAGAAGGAATTCTTTATTTATGATAAACAGAAGTCTAAAGGGCCTGGCTCAGTGTTGTCTGACAAGTTAAAGCTGCGTCTTATATCTTTACGAATGTAAGTGGATCCAGGGACTTATTGATATTTATATTTGATGGAATTACTGTCCAACTGATCTAGGTATTGGAGGAGTCAGTAATACTTTGAACAAGGGATGTTTGCATGTATGTATGTGAGTTCATGTTATGAGGCTTTGCTTGTTTCAGTTTTTTGTCTTTCTATGGGTTTCTTTAATCTTGATGGAAAATTGTGGTCACTTACAGAAGTATAAAATAATTGATGATCCTTTGAATGGATTTTAGCAAGGCCCAACCAGTATGTTAGCTTTGAATCACTGCTTTAAATTTCTGTCAAAATAGAACCTGCTTGTCTAGTATGGTTATATAAAGAGGGCCTGCTGTGCCTCCTCTCTGCTTACAAGGTACACGTGTACATTAAGTAACAGTCCTGCATGGTGACCATCACTCACTGGCCTACTACTCCAATTCCCTTTTTCTAGAAACAAATTAAACTGGTATTACTCCGGTAGACTTTTGGACCCTTAGTTGAATTTGGGCAGCTATGATAGATGGCTTAATATTACTATTTATTGTATTAATGTGTTGTATTTTGGAATTTTTGTTTGCCAGTCCAGAGTTTGTAAGACCTATGAAACCAATAATATGGGACCTAGCAAAGGAAACATAAATAAATAAAGTTGAAGGGTATTGCTGGCAGCTATTTATGTGACTCGCTATCGTAGGAGAGGCCCCATCCTATTCCTCAGACTCTTTGAACCTTGGAAATCTCTCTGTTGCTGGGGGAAAAAAATAAATCTATTCCATAGTATCTTGCAATATCATCCTTGTCCAGTAGCTTATAAAGGTCCAATGAATCTTTTATTAGATGTTGTCAATTTTTTTAATACTGTGACCTGAATAAATGGAAATGATTGGCAGATACTCTTGGCCGAAAGGGTGGCCAGTCCCTTTCATCTTCTGTAGTGTAGCTTGGAGACAATAGGCTCAGCATATTTTCCTTGTTGTTCCTCCTTTGAAAAAGGCCTGGTATCTCTACTAGGTACCTGTGACACGGGGGTCTTGATTGGGGTCTCATAAAGGGCTTTGCCAGTGTGTCTAAAGGCCAAGAATACAAAAGAGATCAGTGGGTGGGGGCCTCAGCTGACCGCCAAAGAAAGGAGGGGAGGGTCCTGAAGGCAGTGAAGGGAGAAGCAGACCCTGTTGGGAACTCTTCAGAAGAGGAGGGGGAGAGGAGTGGCCCATTTTTGTCCCAAACTCATCAAGCACATCTGCAGAATTGTCCCAGCTGCTGCCTCCCAGTTTCAAAAGAAAATGATCGTTTGATAAACCGGCCTGATTTGCCGCTTTCTCACAAGAGAGGGAGGCCCACCTTTGACCTCTATGATTTCACATCAGACCCAGCTTTTCTTTTCCTTTTCAGTTCTTGGAGAAACTTTGAAATACATCCTTTGCTTTCTCTTTCTACCCCTTTACTATCTCTGCCTCCTTTTTCTCTTGCTTTGTTAAAGACGGTTGGTAATGGAGGGAACAGGCATGCAACTTTGCATTTTACATAAGTAATCAAAAAAATTTCTTAGAGTAGAATAAGTCCAAAGTATCTATCCAATATATTCTCATTTTTTAATATATTAGTGGGCACCTAAGAGAATTGATGACATTCTTAAATATCTCTCAAGCTGGCACTTTCTGTGTGTAGGAAGAAACAAGAACACATGTGTGTTCTTGTGTCTGTGTTTTTGCAGAATGTAAAAAGGTATATAAATGAAAGACAGTAAGATCAGATGGAAGTATAGTTCCTACTCAAATGTTTATTTACAAACTCGACAGAAAGCAGGGAGAAAAGGGATAAATATGTATTTGTGTAAATTAATGGGAGGGGGAATATTATATGGGAATTTGGGCACTGGGTAATTTCAGATTTTTATGGCAAGAGGATACTCTAGTAAATCATATTTAATATTTTGTGGGCTTGAATTGCTAATGCGAAGAGTATATCTCTGCTTTCGATGTATAAGTTGTCCTTGATTTACTGTTGTTTGTTTAATCAGGGTTTGAATTAATGTCAATTTCTGAAAACTCATTATTGGTTAAATTGGACTTGCACTTACAACCATGTTACTCGGCTTAAGACTTTGGTGTCTCAATTTACAACTGTTGTATTAGTGGTCATGAAATCAGGTCTGGTTACATGATTTCAGCTGATGACCGCAATGACTTATGAAGGAAATTCTGGTCCCAATCATGGTTGTAAATTGAGGACTACCTGTAATTGTGCAAACAAAAGGGCATTAATAGGTTGTTACAGTAATTAAAATGTGTATGTTGCAACTACTACATTTATTTTTAAGTCTGGTTTTTGCCCACAAAATAATTCATAATTTAAAATACAAGTTTTTGTTTACTCTGTTTTTGGAATCAGTCTTATATATTGCCTTCTTGAACTTAAATGCCTTACAGATGCATGGACAGCAGCTCTGAGAATTTGTAGCAATGGACAGGCTAGACTGGAAATCCAGGTGTTGAAGTCTGTACATTTTAGAGTGCTCGTGGTGGAAAAGGCAGCCATATAGAAGAACCAAATAATATTTTTACAATGAAAGAGGGCCAGGATGGTGTAGTGCTTAAGGAGTTGGATTATGAATATAGAGACTCGGATTCTTGTCTTCCCTTAAACATGGATGGAAGTCAGCTAGATCATCTTGTCAGCCCTAATCAATATCAGGTTCTAGCTGAAAAGTAAAATGTGTTGCTATAAATGTAGTATATGGACTGCAGTATAAAACAGGTGAACCTATTAACTAAATGGAAGAGATATGAGGAATAACATTTTTTTTAATGAAAATGAAGCTCAATAGCATTGAAAGGATTTGCATTTAGTTTCTGAATTTGCCATGTCTAGTTCATCTAATTGTAGGAATTCCATAGAATGTTTTCTCTCTCAAGTTAAATGATTGGTTAACAGTGTTGAGGAGACCCAGTCCAAATCCACTTTCATCTATGGAAGCTCATTGGTAATTTTGAGACACTTAGCCCAGTCTACTTCAGGATCCTTTATTATTGGGCACGTAATGAAAAGCTCACGCAAGTTGCTTTAAACTCTTGGAGAAAATACAGGATAGAAATCTGTTAAATAGATAAAAAAGCAACTCTTTTACTTTTATCCTGCCCAGGAGGAGTCTAATCTGGCCCACTTGTATCCATCCCTGTCATATAGGTTGTTGTTGTGGGGAAAATAGGAGAAGGAAGGTGTGTTGGCCTTCAGTTATTCAGTAATACCTATTGTTTGTAAAAATAAAGGTGGATATGAATAAATAAATATAAATTTACACAATTCAGCTACAGTGGAGAAAATCCTCAAACTTTGCAATAAAGAAAACATTGTCAGAATAAGATATCGAGCAAGTGTTCATGTTGCTGTTTGTATAGAGAAGTAGATTGTAGGATAGATCCTTATCTGGACCTTTGAGTATAAAATGTGGACACCAAAATGCTCCTTAACAGTTCTCTGCTACTTTTCTAGAAAAAGGATAGAAGTATGACTCTCACTCTTGGCATAGATCATATTGTATTATCTTTGGATCTTGAAGAAAAGCACTTCTGCCAAAAGTAAAATGGGATTTTAATTAGAACATTTTTTCCTGATGTGTATAAATACATCCAACGAAGGCGTTTCATCTCTGTCTCTTATTTATCAGACCTTTTTAATAATTTTGTTACAATTTTTTTCTCTTACAAATAATTTTGTTGCAAGGCTGCAGTGCAACTGTGCTAGTTTGTAATCATTGTACAATGAAAACAGTATATGTGTGTTGGCAGTTCCTTTAAAAGCTCACAAAATGATCTGGGCAGGGCTTTTGGAGATTTTAGAAGTGGATTTTAAATGCAGCACGCTGGCTTACTGTATATCATGCAAGTTTCCCCTTCTTTTTATTCTGCTTGGCAATTCATTGCTTCATACTCCAGTTCCTGGACACATGGCCAAGATATAGTTGAGCATAGATACAGTGGTTCACTGTATTCACTATTATTATTTCCCCTAAGCCATTATAAAACTAGCAAAGTTAATAGCCACAGTGGTGGCTGTTAACTTTGCTAGCTTTACAAGGGCTTAGGAAAAAAAATCACAGTGAATAATTGTAGTCAGGATGACAGTATTGGAGACAATGTACATCTCAGTACATTTTGGGAAATTTGAGTGAGAAAATGTTATTGATGCTAATGTAAACTTTGTGGACCTACCATAGGTCTTGTCTCAATACTATGGGAACAGAATTCTAAGAGAGATGGATTCTTCTCTGGTGCAACACAACGTTTGTATAAACTTCATGTCTTGAAAGGAAATTGAATTTGATTAAGTAAATTAATATGATCTACTTTGATTATGGAATTGGACTTCCCTGCCTCCCCCCCACAATTCCTTTGGGTTATTTTTAGAAGAATGCATGCTTCATTTATCCTCTGGTGTATTTTAATGCCTGAAATGATGTGTTCATGATGATTGTTCAAACGGTTTTTAGCACAGACAAATTTATATCACAAGCAAATAGTTTGATTTCCTTTGAAAGCAGAAGTAAGCATCAGTGATGTTTGAAGAACTTGCATTGGTTCTAGAATAGGGAATAGTTCATTGAAAGTGGCAAGGTTGTGATTATATTAATGATTATTTTTCTTCACATTTTCCTGCTTGTTCTCCCCTGTGCCCCTCTATTGGGCAGGGGGAAAAGCTTTGATTTTTGTTCAAGACAGAGGTTAGAAAGGTTGCAGGGGGCACGTAGCCCTCTCATAGGGGTGTCTTGTCAGGGCGCAGCATGAAGGGCACAAACAGATCATAACCTTTAAATGAAAATGCAATGGAGGGGAGAGATGAAAGCATTGAAACAAATTAGATACATCTATAGGGAGTGCTCAACTGGAGAAAATTAGCATTTCTTCCTAATTGGTGTGCAGGGCATTCCATTTCAAGGATTCATTACTAGGGGAAGAGGGTGCTGGGCCTCTTCACAGAATGCTTTCTTAAAGAAAAAATACTTGTCTAAATTTATACACTTATAAACATTTACTAATAATGGACAAAGAAACTTAGTCTTTAACGATCAATGTTTTTAGATTAATATACACAGATGCACAACATTTTATGTTTAGAGTTTATAGGCTTTGTTCTACAATCCAGTTTTGGAGATGTAGGCTACATTCGGAGAAGTGCATTATCTGTACTGCTTTTTAAAGTTCTAAATAGTAAGATTTCCATCAGGTTATGATAATCCTGAAAGAAAAGGCTTAGAAATCTAAACAAAATATTCAACATCCATAATATTTACCTCAGCATTTCTCATACCTTTAGAAATGAAATAAGATAAAGGGGATTTTAATGTATCACAAATAGTAAGAATGAAACTACCTGCTGACAAACTACCATGTATATGAGAATAGCTTAGATCTTGTGCCTGTAATTGCTATGTATCTGTATCCCTGTATAAAGTTTTGGACAGAATGGAAAGGTATATCAAGTCAAGAATGGGATTCATATTCGTATAATGGCAGTTTTCTTGTACATGTATGAGCTATTTCATCAGAATTATCTTTCATGAGTTATATACAATAAAAAGCACAGCAATGATTAGGCATTATGTTAAATATTTTTTTAGCAAGACAAGAACAGCAACAGTGAAGCCCGGATTTAAATTTCCCCTCCTTTTCCAGGAAAACTGAAGAATTTACATACAAAGCAAAAAGAAATAAAAGTAAAAAGCAAGGAAACAGACAGAGAAAACAAAAAAGAAGAGGAAGATGAAAAGTTATCATGTTTATTGCATGGAACTCAGTTTTTAAATACAACATTGAGCTTAAATAGAATATAGATCATTTAATAACCATTCTATTTATTTATTTTTTTGAGAAGGAGAGAACCAGTTCAAATACAGAAAGTGAACACAACAACCCAGAATTGTAGATCTGAGGTGGTACAGGCCATCATAATTATATTTTCCAATTAAAATCGCTTACAAAATAGTTAAATATTTGATGGTTGAGGGCCATGTATTAAAAAAAAAACTTTCATAAAGTTTATGTAGTGTTCCTATTTCTTACCTATGCATTATAATTTCAGTAAAAGTAAGGAGAGAGACTTTCTTCTCTAATCATTCACATAACTGATTCTGAGTTATATATGATACAGAATAAATGATTAAGAGTTTGATGCGTGGTTCAGAAAGTACAGATGATCTCAGCTGTGAAGTTTCTAGGTGTTTTTTAAAAAAACAACTGTTCTTTCGTTTCCTATTGAGAATATTACATAATTTGTTTGGCCAAGGCCATACCTGCAGAAAGTGTTTGATCAGATTCCCTACCTGCTGCAAAGTGTAGGCAGAGGGGACTCAGCATTTTTGTAGGAACTGTCCTCCTGGGAAATACCCTTCTGCCTGATAGAAGAACTGCATTGTTATTGTTGGCATCCAGAAGGATTTGCTTGCTTTTTTTACCAGGGTCCATTTTGACACTGATGCATGACAGTTACTTACTTGAGAGTAGGAAGATTGAGTCTGATAATGTATAGGGCTATGTTTTGTGACTATATTGATAGATTATTATTTTATGATATATTTTGATGTTGCTTATCATTTATTTGTATAGAATTTGGTATTTTGCTGCTTGCGACCTGCTTAGACACCATATTATTGAAGTGATATAAAAACATTTATAATAAATAAGCAAAGCTGCTGTACAGGATGGTTGTCTAATGCATGTATGATATTTTAAACATAAGATACAATATGTAAATATGAAGTATTATTCATTAGAAAAAGAGTTAATTGGGTGATGGGCCTTTTAAGTTCTGCTGGGAAACTTTGGAAGACATTATGGCAAAATGAGAGAAATGTAAACTCACAGAAAAGTTTTGATCATTTTGAAATAGTTCCTAATGCTGGTATAGATTGGTTCAGGAGATAATTATGAAAAGAGGTTTTGGAAAAATAGAGTATTTTCATTCTGGTTCATTTCAATCTAATGTCTTCCCAAATTTTGAAAGAGCAGGCACTATATATACACTGTGATATTCAGATTATTTGGATATGGATATACGAAAATATTTCCTATGATACATTTAATCCAGTTTTCTTCCTCCCTATCTCATAAAATGCAGTGCTTGCTTTGAACACCTTTTTCACCTGTTGAAAAAAGTTAAATGAAGATTGTTCCATGGTTGGCTAATTGGAAGGAGAAGCCCATTTCCTCTGAGGAATGCAGACTGCATAGAAGTGATGGATGGCTTAAAGATTTATTAGCAAATGCTTGGTGCTTAAAACCAGCAGCAGCAGATTATTTCCTTCAGAAAAGGAATCAGGAGTCAGTGCTTGTTACCTTTCCCCACTCCAGAAAGATAAAGAAAAAAAGGATAATTGGAAGGAACAGTTTGTTTGAAGATAACCACAAGGCTGCTTTTCATTTTTTGTTTCTTTTTTTAGATTGAGTCTGAAATTTCAAAGTGGAGGGCAACTGTTTAATGGCACACATGTTGCTTGTATCCTTGCTTCTTAGAATCCAACCATATAGCATCATTGGAAGATGCAAGCATTTCTTCCATTCTGCTTTATCTATGTGTTTCTGCACTGACCTGTATACAGTAGATGGGCAGCCTTGGGTGTCTTTTAGAATTTGTTTAGAATTTAGACATAAAACTCCAAATCTAGATCGATACCTATGTCTATATAGCAATAGCACTTAGACTTATATATCACTTCACAGTGCTTTACAGCTCTCTCTAAGCAGTTTGTTGAGTCAGCATATTGCCCCCAACAATCTGGATCCTCATCTTACTGATCTTGGAAGGATGGAAGACTGAGTCAACCTTGAGCCGCTCAGAATTGAACTCCTGGAGTGAGGAGTGAGTTAGCCTGCAGTACTGCATTCTAACCATTGCGTCACCACGGCTCTGTGTTAAATATCTTGTCCTTGGGGTATGTGAGGTACCATATTTTTCGGAGCATAAGACGCCCCGAAGTATAAGACGCACCTAGTTTTGGGGAGGAAAACAAGAAAAAAAAATCTGCCTTCCAGCAATTTGCCTCCTTGCAGCAAACAGCAAAAAGCCCATTTCAATTTCAGCACAGCCTATTAGCACAAGCAGCTGATTGTCGGTTGGATCGGTCTCCCGATGATCAGCTGTTTCAGGCTGCAGGGATTTCCATAGCCTATTGCTGCCTCTGCCACTTTTGGCCTCCGCATCCCGTTTTCAGCCTCCGCATGCCTCGTTTTTGACCTCTGCGTGCCCAATTTTCCACTCGTTCTGGGTGGCAGGGATCCAAATAGGCAGAAAATGGTGCATGCAGAGGCCAAAAACGGGGCACGCAGAGACCGAATAGGGGATGCGGAGGCTGAAAAAGGGGCAGAAATGATTGGTGTGATCATTTCAGCTTTTATTTCAATATTTATTTTATTTATTTCTTAATGAATTAGCTAATTTGCTAGGCAAATTTAAATGGGAAGAGTCTTAGATTTGGCTTCCTTACAGTTATTTATGGGGATGGGCATGCACAGAAGATGATGATCAATATCAAAATGGTGGGTACTACCAGGCTGATAGAAACTTTAGCACTGTAAGATGTCCTGGTGTAGATGTCTTTCTGATTGTGTGGACAGATTTAGCTAACAGCTAATTACATTCTATTGTATTTGCTCTTGGAGGCTAAAATAACATTTGTGACTTTTGAATATTTGAAATAAGGCAACATAAGAAGCCTGATTTTTGGGGGTCCATTTGATATCTGATGGTTCTTTTATTGATGTAGAAAAACAAAATAGACACACTTTTTAAATTGTAGAATGTATCTATGCTCTGCAGTCTTAATACAGAGAGGATGTATGCATTATTGAAGGTCACTACACACAGTGGATTTTTTTTTCTGTATAAGCAAAGAATGTATGTAAGAAATCAAAATTCACTGTAATGTGTAACCAGCAATAAGGGTTTTTTAATACTACATAGAGACATCATTTTTTAGTCTGTAACATAGTCTCCTTTTACGTACCTGGATGGTTTTCCTAATTCGACAATGCAGCCTCTGCCATCAAATTTTGCTAACAGGGTTTCCTGTACACTTTTAATTGCTGTGTAACTGCTAAATCTTCACGATGAAGGAACATCTCCAAACTGAACATAAATTATGAGCTGAACACTACTTATGAACTGATCTTATCAGTGGGAATTGGGATTTGTCTTTGTTCCTTAGCCAATTTTATACAGGAGTATGTACAGTTTTATTATGGAACAAAATTGTATATATATATATATATGTATGTGTATGTATATGTGCAGTATATGTGTATATGTACGTGTGTGGGTGTATTGCATCAGTGATTAAAGTTTCCAAGAATTCGTAAGCAAAATAAAATGCAGTGAGGCAGTTGAGGTTCCAGTTGATGGCTAGGTGGCTATGAAAGCATACGGAGCAGAAAAGGAGTTTAAAATGATGAAAGAGAGAGACAAAGCTATGAAGGACACTTGACATTCCACTTACTTTATGCCTTTTCTTCAAGAATTGTCCTCGTTTTGTTCAGCATAGCACTGAAAATAAGTCCAATATAAGCTGGAATGGCCAGGATATTTTATTTTTTCCCTTTCTTTTGCCTGCATGTCTGTTTGCTTTAAATAAGTATCCCTGTATGTGTCACAGTAGATTTTCTTATACATCTTTCGCATGCTGGGACTTGTGGTGGTATCTTGTTTGACTCTTTCCTGGGACAGATCTCAAGAATAAAACTTGAGGATGATTTTTTTTAAAGTTTCCAACTATCGTAATATCCTAGGACATGAACACGTTTCTAAGGAGAACATTCCAAACAAATAAATGGTTCATTTAATTTGTAAGTGAAATATGCCGTTTTTTCAATCATTTGGTCTCCTAGCACTTTATTATACATTTTGCCTTGAGATATCAAAGTAACTAAAGTATCATAGGAAAATAAACTTTCTAATACTTTCTTTTTCATTCTCTTTTTTGAGTTTGGGAGAAATTGCGTAGCTCACTCTAAAGATAGGAGAGCCTGCCTTTTGTGATGGTACCTGTGCCTTTGCATAGAGAACTCTCTGGTTAGAGGTGCCATTTCTCTTCACTCCCTCAACATGTTGATCCCCCAAGAAGCTTTTGTCTGCATCCTGCATGCATGTCTGGCGTTGCGATTCCCACATGGGGCACCCTCCCTTGGCAAAGTCGCACTATTCAGAGATGGTGGCTGAAAGAACTTTGGCTAATTATGCTGGACTGGAAATTACCACTTTGCTGTGCACTCCTGCTGCTGAGGCTGTTTATTCAGGGGCTGTATTTAGTGGGAACAAAGCCATCCTGCAGAGCGGGTTCAGTCCTAAGTATGAAGCTACAGGTAGAGGCTTTAAAATAAAGGGGGTAATTACCAGTGTCTCCAGGTGAAAGCCCCTCTGAACTTCAATAGCTCCATGTAGCTGGTGTTGGGGAGGGGTGTATGGGAGAGGCAGAATTCCCATTCCCTAAATAAATGATTCCCACCAGGCAATTAAGGGGAAATAATTTCACCCAGTGAAGGGTTAGCAAGCTGCTGCTTAGAAAATGTGGGTCTTTTTCCCCTCCTCCTTCTTTGCCCTTGTTTGTCATTGCATGAGGAAACAAGGAGGGAGGAATGATTCCCACATATATACCCCAATTTCCCTGGTTGTTAAGTGGCTTGAATGTACCTAGTGGGGAACAGAGGAGGGAGAGAACAAATAAAGCACAAAAAGGAATCACTGGAGCTTTACACCTGAGCAGGCTTTGAAGATTTTGACAATGCCATTCACAGCCTCTTGTAAGATATGGGTGTGAGTGGGCATCTCAGCATAAGAAACAGGAATGGTGCTCTTTTTCCACAGTGTGTGGAAGACATAGAACAATCCACATTCCACTCAGCTGTTAGAAACCTGCAGGGGAGTGAAGGAAAAGGGGCAGAAGATGACACGTAAGAAAATAAACAGAGCTTGTTTATGTAGTCTATCACTGAGCAAGGACCATTTAATACCGTCCCTTGATTTTTGGGGTAATTCTATCTTCTTGTTTTAAAAAAAAATAGGAACCTTGATATTGTTTTTGGCCATGCATTTTGGAAACAAATAACAAAGAAACTTTACAGTTAGGCCTACAGTGCTTTCTCCTTTAAAACAGGAATGCCATATTGTTCTCAAATTTTAGGAGGCAGGAATATGCATGAATAGTATTTTGAAACAATAAAAGAACTTGAATTTCCATCAGCTGTGTTAGAGATACTTATTTTGTTTATACAATGGTTTGACAAATCATTCTTGTGAAGGGTTGCTTCTTTGAAGTACTAATTTTCATATATTCACTGATCAAAGATAAATCACAGTTTAAACTATTGCTTTTTCTCAAGAGGCTGTTTTACTGTGAAAAAAATTAGAAAGCTAAGTAAATAGGAGATAAAAATATACAACGTCTGATAGATCTTAATATTTTCCTTAATGCAGATAGAGATTTTCCTCAGTTATCAATGATATTACTGAACCTTGGCCATTCCATAGGAACAGTTTAGAGAGTTGATAGCATTGTGTCTAGGCACCAGAACCTAAAAAAAGAGCCTTTATACCTTATCTTGACCCAAGAGAATAGCACAATTATAGGTCACACAATCTCTGGCCAATAACGTTGAGAAAGTAGCAGCTACATAATAATGCCACATACATCTAGAGCAGGGGTCTCATATCGTCACGGTGGCATCATGTGACTTATCGGGACTTTCCCCCCCTTTGCTAAACCAGGCATGGGCATGAGCATGGCCAGCATATGATGCATCTGGCCTACGGGCCAGGTGTTTGACAGCCCTGATCTAGAGGGTGTTAATTAAATCTGTTTTAATTAGCTATAACATAGTTTGAGGTTGTTCTGGTCTATTTTTGGACTACTTGTTGATCCTTGGGTATATGTACTTTACATTATGTCCAGGGATGGTTTGGCATCATAGTTGTTGTCTGTATGACAGTTGATGAACAGCTGATGCATATCACATCTTCTGAAGGCAAGCTGTTGCACTGGTTAATTGTTCTCACTGTTAGGAATCTTCTCCTTAGTTCTAGGTTGCATCTCTCCATGATTAGTTCCCATCCATTGTGTGTTGTCTTGCCTTTTGGTGCTTTGGAAAATAGATTGATCCCCTCTTCTTTGTTTTTTATTTTTATTTACTTTTTTAATAAATTTATTTGGAGAGGGGAAATTAATGAAGTTTTCTAGATTATAGATGCTACAGTACTCATGAATATGTGGGTGTCAATTCCTGATCTAAGTAACTTTGTAAACATAAAAATCAGGGAAGTCACATAAAGGAATCTCACTTGAATTTTGCAGGCCTCTTCAGGAACTGATCTTCCTTCAGAATGATCCGTTTGGCTCATTCATAGACCATTTAATAATTGGCATAATTCATAGAATCATAGCATTGGAAGGGACCTAACCCACCCTGCCCCCACCCAAGGCAGGAGTCTCCATTCCATACCAGACAAATGGTTATCCAATGTTTTCTTAAAAACAAGAGCAGAGACTGGGTGGGGCAGGGGCAGCAAGCAGCGAGCAGGGGATCGGTTCAGGGGCATGGCCAGTAGCCATTGGTAATGGTTCGGTGAACCAGGCCACATGGCCGCTAACTTCTACCGAACCGTTCCAAACCGGTAGGATTTCACCCCTGGTTCTGCCTGGTAGTAATATTTGATGATTTCTTTATTTTCTCAGGTTGTCCAAGTTTTGTGCTTTGGTTCCAGTTGCTTTGCAGTTGCATGCCCTGATTCCCTGGCAGCAACAACTGAGGCCTGTAGCCCCTTTTTTGACAGATCTCCAGGAGCCATAGCATCTGATGTGATCCTTGTTGACCCAGGCAACAACCGACCCAATGTGGAATTTTTTTGATTTCTTCTCATCATTACTGATGGTAGGTGCCTGGGTTGGTTCACAGTGGTTAAGTCACTATTGATTTAAAGACTGTAATCCCATAACCGTAGGAATACACTGGATAGCTGTCCAGGGCTAGCCATAGCAGCCTAACTA
>JANHFT010007316.1:224808-241059 GCA_032467955.1 Pseudoxenodon macrops
ATCTATCTATCTATCTATCTATCTATCTATCTATCTATCTATCTATCTATCTATCTATCTATCATCTATCTATCTAGGCATAAAAACTGAATATAAAACATTTAAAATTAAGGCACTTAAATGACTTAACATGGACTTCGTGAGATTTGTACTATTCTTTCTTTGTTAAATTGTCAGGCGTGGAAACTCTTGTGCATTGCAATTCACAAGTCTTTGGCATATTCATTTACTTATAGCACAGATATTTAATAGTGATGCAAATCTAATATTCCTTATTTTCTTCTTTAATAGTTCATTTGTGACTGGAACAGCATGCTGTGGACATAATTCACCTTTAAGAATCTGGGACTTAGGGAGGTAAGAATGGCATGAATAGGAACTAATGAAATCATTTAGTTCTTCTAAATAGGAGAAGAACTAGGAGCCCTGGTGGCGCAGTGGTTAAAATGCAGTATTGCAAGCAAACTCTGCTCACAGCCTGGAGTTTGATCCTGATGGGGCTCACGTTAACTTCTTCCACCCATCCTAATATAAAATACTAACCTTTTCTATGCTTTGTGTTTTCCTAGTTATTGGCAAAGTGAGTCTGCAGGGTCTTCTTTTGTCTATTCTGCTATTTTGCTAACAGTGGGCTTGTCTTCCGTTTCTTTTCTGTCAAACAATTAAATGATTAGTATAAATTTAATAGCCAATAATCCATTTTATTGGCATTATTGAATCTACATATATCAAGAAGTTACTACATCTGGTTATTGCTATCATATTTGGTAACCTATTGTGGATTTTTTTGCCATTTAAATATGAAGAATAAATACATGACATGCTTTAAGATTTCTCACTCCCTGACATGTAAGTGCAACAATTATCGGAAAACGTTTTTGCCGAGCAGAATACTTATAAAATTAATTGTTTATAATTCTGTGCTACAGAATATTATTATGGTTTCTTTACACTTAAGAAGGCTTAATCTAAATATTGCATTTAGACTATGGGAAGATGGTGTTCCGTTTACTTCATATATCCAGTTTCCTTGCCCATGAACCTTTTCTGGGTTAGTGCACATAGAAATAACAACTCTTACAAGGCAAATAGGGAGTGGCTATGTCACCTTTTCTGCTTTTCCCAAGGAAGCTTCCACAGATAATAAAGCTATGTAGAAAATAGGATTAAGGTAATGAACAGGCAGGATGGAGTTTGATCTTTCAATAAGGCAAAAGCCTGACTGACAGGCAAAGCTAAAGGCTGGGAGACTAGCCAATGAGATTCTTCTTACAGTGGGTGCAAATTCATGGATCCCTCCCTTTTCAGTTGTTGTAGTGGAATGCAGTATACCACTGGGCAGCCCCTCTTGGGCCTCTCAAATGGGGAGGAGTGGACATTGCATAATTTAGATATAATTTATAGTTGGTCAAGCATTCTCACATGAGGAATGGTTGCTGATGTAAACTGGGCCTTTACACAGAAAAAGGATCAAATAGGTGTGTCTATAGCTCTCTACGCAATCCTTTTGTGCTTTTTAAATTTGTTACTACATTACTTTTTTTTAAACAAGGGCTATTTTTATTTGTAGATATTTCTTTGGAGAGGACCATTTATCTTACCTTATAAAACTATGTCCATCTCCATCTCTATTGTTATGAGTAGCTTCAAGCATTCAAAATAATGCAACGTTCACTACATTATTTCTGGTATGATTTAGAGCATTCGGCTCCTGAGTGATAGTACCACCTCATTTTTCATCGTTATTCAAAAAGAATGTGGATTTTTAGGCAGGAGGGGCTGAGAGAGTGATTAGACCAAAGTCATCCAGCCAGCATTCATGCCTAAGGCAGGACTAGAACTCAGAGTCTCCTGGTTTCTAGGCCACTACATCACTACATCAAAGTGGTTCAATTTGTCAGTATGCTATCAGATTTTTTGTTTATTTTTCTCCTATTTCTGTAATCCTCATCGATGTCTTACTTGTTTCTCCTTGATATATGCCTGATATGGATGTATGTATTTTTCACATTTTTATACCACTCTCTTATTAAACACATTGTAGTGTTCCAAAATACCATCAGTAACAATAAAATCCATTAATATCCTTCTCACAAAATCTGTATAAAATTCATTAATTCATAAAACTTAGTTGCCCAAGTTAACAATTCGATCAAAAAACAAAATCAATGGATCATAAAATAAATCAATATAGAGTACTCATTCAAAATATAAAGATCAGTCTTGGATTATCATATTTTAGATACATTATGAGAAAAGCTAGTTCTCTATAGAAGTCTGTAATATTAGGAAAGATGGAAGAAAAAAGAGGAAGACCAGCAGCAAGGAGGATGAACTCTGTTACTATGGCACTACAGAATGGATCAGGTAAAGGATCAGATTGAAGATTGGATTGTAAAATTGACTGAATTTGCAGAAATTGTGAAGCTGACAAGTTTGGTCAGAGAAAAAGTGATACTTTTCTGAAAGACTGAAAATCTTATATGGGCTTTTTATTGAAAGAAGAAGAAATTGAATTGATAATCTCAGGATTTGCAGATTAAGAAGAGGTTAGGGAAGAATTTAAAATGATATTTGATAGACGAGTAGAAGGCATAGTTGTGTTTTATTTTTTATTTTTTTCTTTCTAGTTCTTATTTTATATTTTTGTTTTTATTTGTTCTGTATATTTTTTCATTGAAAAAATTAAATATAAAGGATCAGACTGGAGACAGAGTTTCCTGCAGAGGTGGGTTCCTACCTGTTCTATCCGGTTCTATACAGTAGGTAGTAACTCCGCGATGACGTCACAGAGCCGGTTCCTTTGATGGCTCCGTGGGCGCTCCCATTTTGGATTTTGCTTCTGCGCATGCGCAGAAACTAAATTTTGCTTGCTGCGTGCGCTCAAAGCACAACCCTGAGCAAACCGGCAGTAAGAAGATTCAGAACCCATCTCTGGTGTCCTGGAGAATATCTTATCTGTGTGGTAGCTGAAAGTCAGCATCAATTTAATGGCACATAATCATTGTTAATGGCTAGATATCAAGTGTGTTTTAAATGTATAGTTTTCATTGCCTTACAAAATTTCAGAAATATAAGGCCCTGGTGTGTGTCAGAGGACAATGTATTCTAGAATAAGGATTACCACTGAGAAAACCAGCTTCCTAGTGTACATCTCTGTTATAGGGGCAAAATCATAGGTCACTTTCTCTGAATGTTCATATATATCATGATCAAATAACAGCAAAGGCTTTCTTGGCTTCACCACCTATTTAAGCGAGAGCCATGAGCCACAAGTGAAGCACATCTGCTTTCAGGGGAGTAGAAGCTCACCTACAGCAACCACCAGAAATACTCTTCCCAGAAGAGTCAGATGATTATTGACAACTATCACTGTCATTCTGCTAGGGCCTTAGTCTTATTCCCCCCCTCCTCCCCAATCTAGTCCCTTACAACCACTGATATCTTCCAAGACTTCCACAGTATTTTGCGCCCATCAGCAAACAAACGATACCTTATCCCAATTCTACTTCTAAAATCTGCTTAAGTTGATTTGACAACATATTCTCAAAACCTTCCTCTAAAAAGGAAGAGTTAAAACTTGTCTAATTCAGATGAAAGCCTCTTTAGAAAAGGGCTAATGCCATCTTTTTCAAGGTAGGTGGCATTGGGTCATCCCTTAGAGAAACATTAATTACATCACAATTGCCTAAAAGGAGAGAGACAGCATGGCTCTGGTCACCAAGTGGCAGTGCTCGTACTGCAGAGCTCCTATCCACTTTGTTAGTCGATTTATTCTCTCTATCCACTTAAAAGAATCCCATGTAACAATGCAGGATACTGCCCCTCTTATCTTACATGATTCTAGTCAAATGATATTGGGAACTGTATAAATACAAGCAACTTTGCCAGCAGAGAAGCCTGCAAAGGTATTCAGTTGGTCTGCAGAAGCAGTACCCTGTTGGCCCTTTCCTAAGAGTATCTGAGTTACTTTGAACAGGGCAGCTGGGTGAGAATCTGAAGACTAAATAAGAGTGAAGAAATATATTGCTTTGACAGTTTGAACTTGGGCTTTGCAAATCCAAGGATCTCACAGTCAGAAACTGAGAAGAGGCTTCACAGAAGCAATCTTGTTCAATACTCTTATCCTCTCCTTTTTTCAGAGATTGACCAATGTGACATGGAGCATCCTACCAGAAAATCCCCAAGTCCTTTCAGAAAATCCTCAGACTCCATCGAGTGTCTGGAATAAACCATCCTAATTGCTTCATCACCCTTACTGTCCTCAGCCTGACCAGAAAGTGCTCTCTGACCATTGGCAAAAATGAGACATTGCAATTTTTCATGTTCAGATTATATCAACCACATCAAGCATATATCGACCAACATGATTTGGGGGTAGAATGACTCAGAACAAGCTTTTGGTTGTCCTTGTTGTCCTGAATTTCAACGTCAACTCAAATTCATTGCTCAAAGTATATATTGTTGTAGTCCCTTAATACTAATAATCTCAGGGTTTTGAACATCGCTTGTGAAATGCTGCTGTTGGGCAATGGCTCAGCTGGCATACCAACCCAACTTTACCCATATAGTCCAGGTTTTACATACAGGCACTCACACCCAATAAAAGTTAGTATTGCTAATCACTGCTGAATCTGCCCAATGATCACAACTATCCCTTGTGGTTGCTACAGAAAGTTTAGAAACTGAAAAACTCAAAAGGACAAGCTAAAAATGTCCAAATGAACTATAGATCTGTGTGCTGCTAAATAGGTGTAAACACTTGAATATATGTGCTTTCTTTTTTAAATATCTGTGGCAGTAAAACTGGCTTCTAGTGAATGTTAAGTCAGGATAAATGTTCATCTGATCAAGGCGTCTTTTCTTCGTACTCTTAATATATACTCTGATACCAGAGCTCAGTGTCATAGGGCTGTGTGCAGTGCTTCAAGGAAGTATGCTTCAGAACATGTGTGGTTGATCAAAGAGCATCTGTTGGCAACTTCTGAAAGCAGCTGCATCTCTTCTTGGATTGCACAGCCACCCTTACAAGCTGAAGCATGATCCTGGGAAAAGATGTGTTTGGCTTTAAGGAATAGTGAATGAGTACTGTGTTTGTGACCATGCACACTCCAAAGCACCTTTCCTTTTCCAGATTTGAAATACTATACATCATATTTAAATATATTAACAAAAATAGTATATTTAAAAGAACATGTGTTCTCTTTCCCATTCCTATAAATGCTGTCTTTAAAAAAAAAAAGTTGTGATTGCTTTTTTTTCCTTTAAAAAAAAGGAACCCTATAATTTTTACATTTCAGTGCTCAATTTCCTTAATGCACTGAAACTAGCTTCATGCCATCTCTGACACCAAACCAAAGACTTTGCATTGCCCTACTTCCTAACCCATTCTAGCAACAGATGTTGAAAGTGTGTATTCTTTTTACCTGTCCCTCTTTAACCTCTTCCTGTAATTAATTTCTGTTAGCTGTGCAAAGTTGGTTGGCCTGCTACCTACTCTACCTTCTGAATCATTGTGACTGAGCACATATGAATACTTTGGGTTTGTTTGGAAAGGTTCCACCCCACCCACTATCCCCAGGTAATAGCAGTGGGCAGAAGAATAAAGATTTCAGCGCTTTTTTTTCTTTTTCCCAATGGAAGAAGAAAAAAAAAGGGAATGAAGGAGAGCGTGTATTAAGAGAAAGACACAAATCTTTACCTCTCAGGCTCTTGGACTTGTTCTTTTTCATCTATTTTGGTGCTTTTTCTTCCCATCTTCAGATAGGAATGTATTGAGGTAGCTAGTATGCTACATTTAGTTTAAATGCTTATGTATGTATTTGTATGTGAAGCAGCAGCCTTGACTTACAACTGATAGCAACTGTTTGAAGTTACCACTGACACCCCCGTCCCACCCAAAAAGTACTTGCAAAGTTCTGAGAGCGACTTCCCTCCCCACAGAGTGACATGACCACATTTTGGGTCCTTGAAAACTAGTCTTCATTTCCAGCCATTTGCAATATCCCATGCTCACATGGCTGCAATTTACAATGTATTTGCTGAAACCTAGTATTTATTTCCAGTTTTCAGCAAACAATAATGGGTTTTCTAGTGACTCCAGCACTTCTTTAATAGCCTCGGATTTGCTTAACAACAATCACACACATGATTGTAAAATAGAGGTGGATTGCATGGATGACTTGTTTTATAACTGTCACAATTAGGACGTTAATGGGTAAGTAACAGTTGTAAGTTGAGTATTACCTACATATGCATATGAATTTGTGCATACTTGCTAGCAGATGCATCTACATGCATGTTAGCTTTAGGGAATTCATACAATGAGATTGAGATTAAGAGCACTAGGCCAGAAAGCAGACACTGTGGCTTTTAGTGCTTTAGTTAATTGGATAATTTTGAGCCACTAACTTTATCCCAACTCTAGGAGGAAGGCAGAACAAAACCACTTCCAAAAATGCTGCCAAGAAAATTGCATGCGTTAGCAGTTGCTAGGAGTCATGACTGACTTCAAGACACATCCAACCCATACAGAGCTATATCTAAATATTTTACAATGTTTTAACAGGAACGTTCAACATGTCATACATAAAACTGAAACCAGAGTTGATCATTTGCATCTCCCCTGTGGAGACATGGATAAGGTCCACACAAATTTGGAATTTGCATCTTAGTATTGATCAAGATAAACAAATTACTTTTTGTGTACAGTTTTGTGAAAAAATAAATACACACAAATGAATTTTTTGATTCTTGTCAATGTTACTGTTCTGACCTCGGCTTCTTGATTACACCAAGGCAAACAAATGGTGTTGTAAAAAAATTGGATTCATTTCCAGCCTGGGCAGAATTATTTCAATTAGTCCTATGGAACTCTGCCAAAGTCTTTCAAGATAAGTCTTTCAAGATAAGTCCGTGGGGCAACTTTAAACAAAGTTCAAAATTAAGCAAGAAAATTCAAAACCAAACCAGATGTCAGTCACACGTGGAGCTGCGAGATGATTTCAAATGAGTTCCGAATGAGTTGCTTCTGGCAACTCATACATCCGGTAGCTCTTCTTTTAAGTCTTCTGGGAGGTTCCAACCCCTCCTAGCCTTACTCCCGAGTAGCCTTTTCCTTCACAACTGCTCTTGTCTTCTAGCAGCTCTGCGCATCCGCACATTAGGGACTGGCACCCCCTGTCCCGCTGCATCGCTGCTATTAGACCCCGCAGGCTCCGGCACACAACTCCCAGATGGCCCTGGCCCCATCTCTGCCTCTGATGCAGAGACTCCATCCGAGCCTTCCCTAGACTCCAGAGCTGACCCATATTCCTCTCTGCTGTCCGACTCATCTGCCAGCTCCACAGGCTGCCGGTGAACCACAACAGTTTCAACATACAGGTATGTGAGCTTTATAATCAATATTGATTATAACAATATATACTTATTGAAATAAGTAAACCCTATATTTATCACTACCTCAAATATCTAAAATCAAGTGCACCTGGAGCAGATTTCAGCCGCTGTTTCAAGACATCCCATTGCAGCTCACCCATCAGACCTTGTAGCTAGTTGATTGAGCACAACTGTGAGAATAAGAGCCACTTGAACTTCCTACCAGCTTCCCTATTGACTTTGCTTGTGGGAAGCTGGCAGGGAGCATAGGAAATCACTCCTGTTCTTCAGTTGACCTTTGCAACTGCCTACCATTTTCTTGGGAAGAAGGGAAATAAAGGGAGCCACAGATTGTGAGGAAAATTGCACTCACGTCCCAGCATATCCCTAAGATCCGCTTCCCTCCAGGGTGGAAGAGGGCTGACCCATCGACTGGCAGCATCTCCCAGCCAGCCTTGTGTCACCAAGAGGCATCTGGGTCATTCTCTCATTGTTTGCTTACTGCCCACCTATTAAAAGGTTTCAAATTTCAGCCTTGGTTCCAAAGCAGCCAATCACTGCTTCCCTGATGAGCCTTTCCGCCAGTAAGTTGAGTGCAGGGGCTAGGGTGAAGTGGGATGGGGATATGCCCCCTCCCACCTTCCCTTGTGCCACATATCCTATGGGTTTCCGGGAAATGTAATTGGAAGGTGTAATAGCGCTAAAGCAGCC
This sequence comes from Pseudoxenodon macrops, assembly GCA_032467955.1. NCBI lineage: Eukaryota > Metazoa > Chordata > Lepidosauria > Squamata > Pseudoxenodontidae > Pseudoxenodon > Pseudoxenodon macrops. The sequence goes on from JANHFT010007316.1 coordinate 232,897, forward strand.
ATAACTTCCTCAAATTTCATTCTCACTGGCGTCATGGATTTCAGCATTTTGTAAGTTAGTCCATTTGAGTTATTTTGATTCAGTAACTGTTATCCTACACCCAGTGATGGCAAAATGTTTGGGCTTGGTGCATCAAAATTTAGGAAGATTCCTAACTTGACTGTTACTAGTGTGTCTCTTTCATTCACACATATACCCTGAACAAAAGAGAAGCATTTGTACCTCATTCCCAATCCTTAAATGGAATTTCATTGATTTTTGTGAAACATGTTTTCAAGTAAACATGTACTACCATCACAGCTTTAATATGTCCTGGGGAGACTTGAACTTTCTTTTTCTTAGCTGCTCTTTGTAGCATGGAGAATTTCTTTTCTACACATAAAGAACTAGAATGCCCTTGAGTTTTCCTTGAATTAATGACTTTTGACCTTCTCCATTCTTTTTTTGGTTCCCATTCCCTTGCTTACAGAGCATTTCTGTGACACCCTAAATAAATTATCTTCCACTATATATGAGAAGAGGTTCTTTGGTTCTGAACAGATTCATGTTTATAAAGCACTTTTGCTATTTCTTTAGATAATAAGGGAATAAACGAATCATAAAGAGCATCTAAATATGGTACAGGAACATAATACTTTGTTCCTGGGTTTAGCTTGATCTCTTTCTTTTCTTTCTTTCTTTTACTTTCTCTCTTTCTCTTTCTCTGAGACCTCCAAAGTGCTGACTGTTCAAAAAGAAGCTATACAGTGGCTTATTCTCACACAACTCCCTACCAATTCTCCATACTATGCTCTCCCCATTTGAGAGAATTCCCCCACCTTCAAGATATTCTTCACATTCTCTGCAGAGAAAAAGGGTTAAACGTCTGAATTTGGGGGTCACCATGTTATACAAATTGCAATCTAATAGTTTTTACAAGAACACACGTGTGCTTAAAAAAGGGACCTTGGGTAAGAAAGGCAAGGCGACAGACAGTTTGCTTTGTCTTTTTTTCTCCTGAATGTTTCTTGCCATTGTCATATTGCCGTGTCTCTCTTCCCCCTCTGCTTCTGGGAGGGAGAGAATTGGTTTGATAGTTAAATTGGCCTGTAAAGCAGAAGGACTTAGTGCCATTTCTGTTTGTTTTCCCAAATAAAAGCCCCAGAGGGGTCTCTTTTGCATCATTTTGGCTTTATGTGAGGAAACTGCCTTTTTCCCATCGCTAGCTTGTCAGTTTATCCTCTGAACTTAACCTTACGACAACTAGGACAACAAAAATGTCCAGGGTCTCAGAGCCAGGAAAGGTAAAGAAATTGTATCTCTTTATTGGATCCTTTAAAGTGTGTGTGGGCTATTTCAGAGTCACCAGAAGAAAAGAGGGCAAAAGCTTTCTCTGTCTCCATCAGTGCAGCTATCATTACGATCCTAGCCAAACTAAAGACATGTATGCCTCCAGCTGGCAAAAGGAAGCATTATAAATTAGGTGCTGTCTAGAGTTAACTTTTCTCAGAGAAGAAAGAGGCTGCTTTAGAAAACTACAGTAGTTATTGTTGTGCCCCAGATTGCTTTTTACGTTTATTCTTTTATAAACAGTCTTGGAATACTTGTTAATTTATTAATAAACTTTTAGCTAGTTCATCCATCAAAGAAATAGATTACTTTTTCTTCTGATTTATTGTTTCTCATTAATGTTTTGTACCACCGTAAAGTTTATTAGAAATAGGGATTGCAAATAAAAGCAAACAAAAATGACTTTTCCCCATCGTTGACATGTGCCAGGAGAGATATCTGGTTTTAAAAAAGGGCAAAACATGGTCACATATAGTGTTTTATTTATTTATATACACACAGAGACACATGGCTCCTGGAATGTGATAGATCCTGGCTTCTGTTCACTGTTGTATTTGATGGAGAAAATACAATGTTTTCTATATTTCATGTACTTTAACTAAATGGTTCTTGCTCTCTTTAACTATACTTTCAATTTTTCTTCTTTCAATGAAGGAAAGGAATCATTACTAAAAAGTAAATGTCCAATTAGAATTATAAAAATTAATCTATATTAAAATATTTATACATCAATTATATTATTGCATATGAATGAACTACCGTATATGATTACATCGTTGAAAATATTTAAGATGTGCATTTTGGATATGACCACACAAAATTAGCTTGGTGGAATTCTTACTCTAGTGCTTTATCCTTTAGGTAACTTCAATGAAAAATAATTTTAGGAAAAGTGATGCTGTCTTAGTGTTCATAAAAGACAGGTTTTTGTTTCAAAGTTTATTTTTAATTTTTGAAATGTAAAAGATTACTATTCTTAGGTATTCACACATTAATAGTGAATTTAAATCAAAACCATATCATTGGGTTATTAGTACATCCTGATAATGAAAATAAAAAACAGGACAAACCCCCCCCCTAGTTTTACATGTTCAAAGAAGCATTTTTTCCCTAATCAAAAGAATGGAAAGGGAGAAAATGCAGGTGACCCTCCAAAGGCTTAGAAAGGAGAAAAGGATATTCTTTCATGTTTGCAAAATTATAATATTCATTTGCTCATCAAGAATAAATAAAAACTCTACAAAGTGTATACACATCTCACAAATAACCCATTGCTATTTTACTTACCCAACCACTCTGTGGGCTATCTAGAGATGTGGAATCTAAAATTGTATTAAAAAATATTTTTGTCTGTGAAAATACATGTCTGTCTGAATGATTGTCAAATACTGTAAGACAAACTATTAATGTCTCAGAAAATGACTAGAGCTCACCTTTACACAATGAAGTACGTATATTCAACAACAAAGATAAGAAATCCATTAACAAAGCTTTTACCAACTCATTTGATTCTGTTTTGGTTGTAAATAGTATGCAATTTTTTTCAATTAGCAAAATTTGCTGTTTAAGCACCATTTCAAGAAGAATACTATTGTGGCAAATTAGAACAAACTGATTCCTCCTCCAGATGACTGTGTATTCAGCACTCCAGCTATTGAGCAGACAACCTTTTGACTTTGTTAAGATGATAACTATGCTACTTGAAAAGAACTTGGGTGGTAGTGATAGATACAAGAGCTTCTTATCAACTGAAAAGAGACTTTATTGGTAGGAATTCAGGTATTTTTGTAGTATTTATGAACAGAAAAAATATTTTAAGTGTAGATTTAAGATAATTTAAGAACCTTCTCTTCCATAGACTAGTCAGATGATGTTCAACTAATATAGGATGAAGTGGGATTATGATTTACCTCTCTGATCTATAGAACTGAAGGGGGTGATTGTTTGTGTCAGCTGACCCACATGAGCACTTTATAAGTACTTATTTGAGTGGTTAAATCAATTTGTCAACTGAATCTTATTCCCAAGGTTTACTTTTGCCACAGAATACCGTAATAGCTCAAAAGACAAATGAACAAGTGTCCAAAAATAATACTTTGTTGTTTAAGAAGAAATGGCAAGCTGCTTTCTCTCTTTCATCCATCCCACAATATCCAGAGCAATGACTTCTCCAGTTCTTTTGCTCTTTAATTCCCACTTTTTTGCTGGCTTAATTTTGCAAAGAAATCTCTTGGGGTTGAATCCTACTTTGCAAATCATGCATTGCATAGACCTGCAGTACATTCTGGTTTTATTTTTTTTCTGTGACTCTGTTGCATATAACTGTGATTTTGGTCTGCTTATTTTATCTCTGCCCTAGTACTGTACGTTTTACATATATTTGACGAAATGGACTCCATCTTAATAATACTTTATGATACAATAATCCTGTTCCTGGAAAGATTATTGCATTTGCAAATACTGTAGCTAACTTTTCTGAAATTATTTTATATGTAAATGAGAGATCTCAGAGTTAACTGTTAGGAAAATAAGTTAAACTGTTTCCATCTGCCAGCATCTTTAAATTTTATTCTTTTGTGGCCTGGAATATGTGAGATGCTGATGAGGAAGACAAGTCTGGGACACAAGAGAAAATAAGCACTTATAAATGCTGAATATCTCTTGCTAGGATAAAGCATATTCCTGTGGACATAGTTACAGTATAGATCTCACAGTAATGGGATCTTATAAATGGAAATGTAGAACATAGCAATGTTATGCTTCCAAACTGAAATGCCTTCCCTACCCCAGTGGCATGGCTTCTATCATGCTAGATGAACTTTTAGGCAGCATCTGCCTGTCCTGTCTGAGAATAAAAAAGTTCTATTTCTGAAACTGTCAGTCACAGGGTTTTAAAAACGCTGTTTTCCTCCTCCCCCTGCTTCTTTTTTTCTTTGTAACAAAAATGCTAACAAAATTTGGTGAATGAGAAAGGGCAGTTATTTATTTAGCACTATTATGAATCCTCTGTGTCTTGCTTTCTAATGTTGATTAGTGTAATACCACAAATTGTGATGATAGTGATATTAATCCTAAAAGTTGAAAGTGCTTAGCTATTTCTCTCAAATTAGAATAAACCAGGGAAAACAAGAATTCAAAATCAGTATCCTATATAAAACAATTTACATGAGCAGCTCCCTTTTTTGCATTTGTGGATCTTCTATCATAACAATTCTTGCTTTTAAACCTCTTGGTAACTTAAACTTTTAAAAAGTCATATTTTAGTCTATTTCCTATTTATTTTTGTCCATTCTGTTGAATACTGAAAAGAGTAAAGAGAGATACTCTTTAATCATATCCAACTGACGAACAGTGCCAACTGAAATGATAGAGTAGCATTAAAATATGCAAAAGGATGCCTGTTGCCTTCCTGAGATGAACTATAGTTCTCATCATCTCTAACTATAGGTGCAATTGGCTAAAGCTAATCGGCTTAGGAATCCAACATATAGAGGGTTACATGTTCCTCATACTGGACAAAGAGGCATCTGTCTGCTTTATGAGCAATCATGTACATAGCATTTCGGTCATTTTTTTTAACAAAGTGATTTATTTCCCACAGATTTTGGAACTGGAATGTGGAGAACATATCTGATAACTTTCACTACCACATTTCCCATCTGATTGATCCACTTGGTTTATTTAAGCAGATAGAAAAAATGTTTTCAGTTCATCAAGATGTTTTTGCCCTATAGATAAAGAAGCACCCTTTATAGTTGTTCCCCATTTTAAGGGAATAAAGGAAACTAAGGCTCAACATTTCTAGGACTAGGCAGAGGAAGGAATCAAAGCTGCACTAAGATAGATGGCTCTGTGAGCCTGGTCACCATTACTGGGCCCGGTGCCTAGGATTCCTATCATGCCTCGGTTTTCCAATTTCTAACCCGATTGTAATCTTTTCTTCTTCAGATCCTCTTTTTCCTAAGATGATGAGAATTCTACTTCTCACTTCCTTTTTGAATGATAGATGCCTTTACTTCTTGAGATAGATTTGTAAAGCAAACTGGCTATACTTCTTCCCTCCAAGAGTTAATATTTTAACAGCTTGTCCAGCGATTCCTGCCTTGAGAAATACAAAGTAATAACACGGCACCCCTGGATTCAGGTTTCAGAATGGGGGAGAGAGATGAGGATTAATTCCTATACTTGATGTTAAAGCTTGTCCGAGAGGTTTGCTTTGGGGGGAGCATTGCTAGGGCCGACTGGTCTTGCTAAATGGTTGCTAAGGCCCTGGCATTGAGGTCCAATGGAGTGGCCCACAGTCACGGTCACGGAGGGAATTACACAGCCACAAAGAAATTGTTATTCTCTGTAATCTGCTCTTTGGAGAGTGACTGGGGGAGATGGACTGGTCCCAGCATGCTGTCGGTACTGTGATCACAGAAGCGTGTTGGCTCTAGTGAACGGGTAGGGCTCACCTTCTGATCTGGTGGATACCAGTGCTGCTGGTACTAATCTGCTTTCTCAGCAATTTTGCTCCTCTGACACAACGGTGTTTACTTGTTTGAACATCTCCTGAGACTCTATTTCACCTATTGTGTGGTCTTTATCCCCACCCCACCCCCCAGCCCCATGGAGCTTTAGCCCAGATTACAGATGGAATTAGGCCTCTGGCTCGGGTGCCCCAGAAAGACTGATATGGGATCAAGGAGCAGAAAGTAACAAAATAACTAGGGTGGGGGGGGGTCATTGCTTTTAGGGAGTGGAGGCTGTATTGTCCCATGAAGCAAGGGCCAGTGCACTAGTCTGAAAAGGCGTTCAGTGCTTTGTGTCCAATTCTGATTAGACTGTTAGGGAGGAGGAGGAGGAGAAGGGCTGGGAACATGGGAGTCTTTAGTGGCTGAATGAACTTCATTGGATGCCGTTGTCTGAATGTTAGTGAGAATTGTGGCAGCCTGGCTTTCTCTTGTAAAGGAGATTTGGGGAGGGGGAGGACAGATGGGACATGTTGGTTCTCAATTAGGAACATGCATTAATTAATCAGAGAAGCATGTGCCAGATGGACCTTTTAAGGAGCCTAGTCAGCTGTCTTTATCTCAAATCCCGTTCCTTCAATTCTTTTGTTTTGCATATTCTTTTGGTCTACCTCAACTTTTTATAGTGTTGCATTCTTGATTTGCCCCAGGGCACGTAAAACCTAAAATGTATTCTATATCTGACCTTTCTAGATGATGGTGATGATGATAATAATAATAATAATATTCTAGGGAAGAACTTGAGTATATGAAGGAGAACACCAGCTGTGACTTCACATTGTTGTGGTCTGTGATAGTAATAATAAAATTTAGATTAAAATTTGAAATAAATCTTCAGGTTCTGCAATTAACACTATGCTTTTTTTCATTGTACAAATAATCCTTGTTTGACAACCATTTGTTCAGCGACCATTTGTAGTTACCGCAGTGCTGAAAGAAGGGATGACTAGTCCTCCAAGTTCTGGCCATTGCTGTACCCATGACTTGACAACCAATTCACACTTACATCCTTTGGTTATGTGACTGCCATTTGTGGTGTTCTCTGCCAGCTTCCCACAATCAAAGTCAGTGGGGAAGCCAGCAGAGAAGGTTGCAACTTGGCTGCATAAGACTCTTCCCTGCCCCCATGGCCTTTCTTTGCTTGCACATACATATCAGAGATGGGTTCCTACCAGTTCAGACCAGTTCTGTAGAGTAGATAGTAAGCTGCTGGTGACGTCATGGAACCGGTTCTGGTCCAAGGAGGCTGCCATCTTTTTTTTGGGGGGGGAGGTTAAAAAAATTTCTGTTTTTTTTTCCTGCGCATGCGCAAAAACTGACTTTCCGGCACTGTGCATGCGCCAACATCTTGTTTTCAGCCTTTTTTGGGGGGGGGATTTTTTTGTACTGCTCCCATGCGGTGCGGCCATGTGGCGCAGGAGGCAGCGAACCAGCGGCAAGGTAAGTTAGAACCCACCCCTGATACACACCTTTGCTCAATGTACAAATCTATTAGCACCCTTGTTCTCTAGACTTCTCTATACTAACCGGTACCTTATGTCCTCTTTAGATTTTTGTTATCTCACATGCATCCTCCACCTTCCTTCCCGGGTCATCCTAAACTCACACACACATCTGTGCCTCATTCCCCAGCCTCCCTGTGCTTGCACCACACAACAGCATCTCCTCCCCCATCTCACATGTGGCCTATGCTATGCCTCCCTGGGCCTCCCCACCTCCTTGTAGCACTCCTGCTCTCCTTACCTGAGACTCCCACTGCTTCCTACTTCCCATGCACAACAGCCAGGACTGACTGGATTGTTATCACTAAGTAATGTGGTTGTGTGATTGCACTTTACATCGCATTGCTTAGCAATGCCAGTCCTGGTCCCAATTGCTATTGTAACTCAAGGATTACCTATAACTCTACAGAGAAAAAAAGCTCTAAATTTTTTTGCAAACTTGAGCAGTGATTATGGAATTGGTTATTTGTGCCAAAATAGCTTTTCAGTAAATTATTAGAAACCCGCTAATTGGGGGTGCCTATATTTCTCTTGCTCTTTTTTTTCTCCTGTTTTTTGTTTTTTTCCTCTGCTACTCGCATATTAGATTGGATTACTTTTGGTTCATTTTTTGGATTACTTTTGACTGAAAATTTATTTTGATTTATTTTAATTGTAGCCTTTAAATATTGGAAGCGGAATTGGATGTTATTGATTGGAGACATAGATATTTGATGATAAAGTGGTAGATGGATAGAAGAACGATACCAACGTTAGCAAGCCCAAGAGTAACGGAGATGTCGGGTCAACAGAAATTGGAGTCTATGCTACAAGCAATG
>JANHFT010007316.1:241159-252892 GCA_032467955.1 Pseudoxenodon macrops
ATGATATGTAAAATGTTATATATGGAAATGAAATGTAAAAATTAATTTTATGGAAAATAAAAACTTGTTTAAAAAAAGAAAAGAAATCCTCAATGATCTTTTCCATTATATACAGCGGGAGGACAATGGAAGGGAATTAATACTATTGATGACTTTGTTCCTTCCAATGTTGCCTGCATTATTTCCCGCAACCATTCTAAAACCAATATTCATGCAGGGTTATAAGAAAGAGAAGCTTGCCTAGGTCCTTCAAAATTCAAGTACTATAAGGGTCTGCTTAGTTTCCTTAAGAATATTCAATTTGAGGAATTGGGAGGAAAAAAATCTAAATACTGTTATTTCTGTTGTCAATATTACATATAAGAAATAGATTAAAGAAAAAAATTTCTGAGAATATAGGATATTTAGAGTTAACAGACTATATATCTGGCCTTGAGGAGAGTATATATATTTAAAAATGCATGGGAAGGAGAATTGAAGAAAATACACATCTAAAATAAGATTTCAGTTTTAAATTCTTAATATACATATTATAAGTGACTTCCAGTCATAATATATGATTTCTCCTTGTGTTGGTATTGATAAATGCCTTGTTCTTAAGACTATTAACACAAGAATAAAAATAGATAGAAGTCTTGAAGAATCTAGATGTTTCCAGCATGTGTTAGATTTTATGTAGCAAGTAAACGTATCTATCAGGGAATTTTCTTAAGTGGGCCGTTATTTGTTGAAAATTATTATCATTAGTAAATATTATTTTCTGTTTCTGCTGCACAGCATGCCATTCAATGTTCTCCCTAGTCCAGAGACAGCATATTAGCATGGGTAGATGTGGCAACAGAGAACTTGGAACATAACATAAATATCCAAAAGAATTGTACTTCTCACACAGGGACGATCAGTTACAATAAATAATACTTTCCCTTGAATCTCTATCTACTGTATTTTCTAGATTTAACAAATCAATGTAACCATATAAATAGTACTTGTGCTTGCTCTTCATAAAGGATGCTTAAAGCCTGAATAGTGCTAGAAACAGAACTGAGAAATGGCTTTTATCATTTAAAACTTAAAATGGATAGTAGTAGTTTAACCTGATATATTTTTGTACAACAAGTGATTTATATTTTTTTCCTAATCCACACTTACTCTACTTCTTTACTGCTAGTGAAAATCTATGTGAAGATAAAAACTTCAGGTAATAGCCATGATACATAGTTAGTAAGCATTGGAGTTACATTTTTTCTTCTTCTCTCCTTAGTGGGCAGCTGATCACCTGTCTTGGAACAGATTTCCACCGAGGAGCTGGAGTCTTGGATGTTTTCTATGAAACACCTTCAACTTTGCTCTCTTGTGGATATGATACCTACATAAGATACTGGGATTTAAGAACAAGCACAAAGTTAGTTTGGAACCTTGCTTTTTTTTTAAAAATGGAAATGCTTATTTGATAGCTGTTTCAAGATTACTTGTTAACAGTCCACATTAGTCACAAGAACTTATATGCTTGTTTGTTACCTTCAAGTCAAAATAAACTCCTGGTAGCTGCCTGGGTCAAACCCCTACAGTTTGCTTGACATTTTTGAAAGTATTTTCCCACTGCCCCTTTCCTAGGGATAAGAGAGAATGCCAGACCTAATTAACCAACTGCTTTGGGATTCAGGTGGGTCTGGAATTCAGTCTCCCTGTTTCTAGCCTTAACCACTGCAAACTGGCCCTTGACACAAGAACTGACAAACAGTGTTTAGTGAAAAATATTCTAACATTATCTCACAGTATTTTGTTTACCATCAATTTCCTAGGGAATGCGTGAAGAAATGGGAAGAACCACATGACAGTGCCCTATATTGCATTAGAAGCAATGGGAATCATATGATTGCAAGTGGCTCCTCTTATTATGGAGTGGTACGTCTGTGGGACAAACGACAAACAAGATGCTTGCAGGTGAGGCATCATCACCATGTTCTCAAAAGTTGATTATGAAGAGAACTGCCCAACAGAATCTAAGTGGGATAGTGGGTTATTTTGCTTATTCCTAATGTTTTTCAAATAAACATGATGGATAGAATGGTAGATTTGGACAGAGATGTGAGTTAAGCATTCACTAGCATGAATAATGAAACCTATGAATGTGGATTTGGATAATAACAAGTAGACTTAACTTGCAAGTGCAACCGGAATTCCCATTGCTAAATGCTAAATAAACTGCAATTCTATTGATTAGCAATGACAATCCCGCAGTGTCAGCTGCCATCATTAACTGAATCCCATGGTCATTTTGTGAGTTAACTTCCTACTGGCTTCCCACAACCAAGGCAGTGATGAAGTTGGCAAGAAGTTGGAAGTCACAGGTGGCTTGCAAGCAAGCTGTTAGGCAGGCAAGGATGCACAAGGGTGTGAGGAGTGCAGCAAGGCTTGAGGATGGCATGTGAGGGCGTGAAGAAAGTGCAGTGAGGCTCAGGGAGAGTGCATAAAGGTTGAGGGAGATTTTGGAGGCTTGGGAAGGGTGTGAGGGGGAAGGGAGGCCTGGTAAGGCTCAGGGAGGCTGTATGAGATTGTGGGAGGGGCTAGGAAGGGTCTGCAGAGGTGCTTCAGGCAGTAAGCTTAGAGGAGTGCAGCACAAGCCCAAAAGGACTGAAGGAGGGTACATGGGTAGGAGAAATCTCCAGCGTCTTGCGAACTTCCATGCCAGCTTCCCCACTGATTTTCTAGAGAAGCTAGCAGAGGTTGCAAATGGTGTTTCTATGGTTGCAGGTGCTGTAGCCACTCATGTGAGCCAGTTGCCAGGTGCTCAAATCATGGTCACATGACTGCAGGGTTGCTAGGATGGACAGAATTCTGAGAACCAGTCATAGCCACAACTGATCAGCACCATAACTTTGAACAGTTGCTGAACAAATAGTATTGTTGAAGACTTCCTATAAAAGTGTATTCTTATTCAATGTAGTGCCAGAAATTTTAGTAAAGATGCTTGTAGTTATGATTGCTATTGCTTTGAGCTAATTTTGTCCAAGAAATGGATTATTAATATATGCTGTCTGTTGTCCTAGCCCAGTTCTAATACTTTTTTGCAGTAGAAAAGGATTACAAAATTTGCAATAGATGCAGGTTTACAAAATTGAATTGTGAAGATGCTACCTGATTGTCATTTTGTTACTGATCCTATTAAAAGTTTAAATAGTTTACCTACAAGTATTTTTCTTACTACTTTTGCAGAGTTTCTCCTTGTCATCACCTATCAGCAGTCCTGTATATTGTCTACGTTTCAGCACCACTCATCTCTATGCGACACTGGCATCAGCATTGTATGTCCTTGATTTCACTACCTCTTGACACTGATATGCTTGGACTTCAGACGTGACAGTCAGCTCAGGGAGCACAAAGAAAGTGTAACATCTTTTGAGACAATAAAACAGCAGTTGATAAAGAAGATCCCATTTCTGCCTTCTGGTGTCAGTAAAATCTAAAATATCTTTCCAACCAATATTTTGTACACTTTTGATTTTGGTTACTTTTCTTATTCCTAGAAAGGCAAAGCTCAGTAAGTCTTAGGATGTGCATATTCTTTGATACCAGCATAGTTTGGCCTTCTGAATGTTGCATGTTCATATATTTCATTATGATAATTTAATTGAAGAGAAAGCAACTATATCTGGACAGTGAAGTAGAAAAAATACTTTAGTTCTGCTTTACTGACATCCAGACTTTTTCATGAATAAATATTGGGCTATAAGATTGAAAACTTGGTTGGCTCTCTGTAAATTAAATCAAGTATAAATATTATTGTTTGGCACCATATAAGAACTGCTTTATTGGATCAATGCTGACAGGCCGAGTATTGAATAAATTATTAAAGTAGCATACAAAAAGTATCTTCAATTTCAAAAAGTAATTGAATAGTCACAGTACATTTCACTTGATGCCTTTTATTCAGTACTATGATTGACTTATCTATGACACAACAAGCTGAGAATAAATATTCCTGAAAAATTATCACAATTGTGAAGATAAAGGAGGATTTTTTTACTTAATACTTGAAAAAACATCTAGCCATGCATAATTCTGAGAGAAGATGCAAAAACATGGGGTGGCATCCTGGCCTCTGTCATCACTCTCATCAAACATCTGTATTTATAAATGGAATACCATGACGACTGATACTTGTTTTTTCTAAAGACAGTGTTCTGTAAACCCTATAGTGTTTCTGAACAACGCACTCCCCTTTTTGTACATATGAGCTTAAATAGGATATTCTGTTTTAAGGTAAGAATATAATCAAATATGAAATTATTAGGGGACTCAAAAGTTTGCACACACACTAAAAATAAGAAGCCAGTATGAAAATATGTGAATGGAATAGATATTGGCTGGCCAAAACAGTCAACAGGAATGTCCTATCTTACTTTTTATTCTAATTGCAATTATTAAATTGTTAAACGGTGAAGTCTCTGTAAGACATAACTGTGTTCTTTTTGTAGAATTGAATGAAAAACTGTCTGAAACACAAACATTTCTTTATTCCATTAATGTCTGATACAGTATATAAATCAGTGTAATTGAGACAAAGGGATTTTTTTTAGTAGAATGAGAGATGAACAAACTGGAATATAAACTCTGAATATTCTTCCATCCATGAGGGATTGGGAAACAAGGACAATATCATGAAAATCTATTTTAAAACAAAATATTTGGAAAGGCTTATCACTGTCCATGATTCAAATTCTGGTAGGCTGTAACAGATAAACCCAGTAGGGCCTCAGTATAAATGATAAACAACATAAGACAACTCACATACTATGGTATAAAAAGTAGCTATGTAATTGTGTACTTTCCCAAAAATGTGATGTGTGTCTACCACGTGCCTGTTTTGCTGCTCTCAACATAGGCAACAAGCCCTCATGAGCCATCAGTGAAACTGCTTCTAAGCAGCTGCTGTTGGGCTTATCCTTGGTGGCTGATGGGTTTTGGACTGCCAGCGGGAGTTGACGCAGCAGTGCCCAGAGAGTAGGTGGAGGAGAATCAAGAATGAAATTGAGCACAATTATGTGCCCAGATTTGAGCCTGCTCCACAGATATAAGTGAATAAAGCATTTCTACTTCTCTCTTGTTGCATTGGAATATTGTCATCCAGAAGCTGTTTGCAGAATGATTAATTTCCTTTCGATAAGGAGCCAGTTGCAAGAGTGACTGTGGTGACCAGTTATCATAGCATTTTGCCATACGTTTGTTCAGATTCTCTTGACTGTGCTTTGGTATTGTCTAGCAATTTGACTGGAATGTCTTGTCAGGTTAACTGGGATTCTTTACATGCTCTCTGTTATCTATGGTCTGGACCTCTGTCCCTCACAGCTGCTTCAGCTATTTATTTATATCAATGTAGACTCCAATTGATTCTGGGCTGCTCAACAATAAAACAATACAACAAATACGTAATGCAAAAAGAGACATAGCAATAAAGAAGGTAGCACCTCTGGTCAACAATAGGTATCATACAGCTAGCAAGGGGTTCCAATCACCCTATCCAAAGCCTGAGGGCATAGCCAAGTTATTAAGGCCTGCCAGAATGCCATCAGGATGGAAGCCCTCTGGATCTCAAGAGGAACCACATTCTGGAATGCAGGTGCCATGACAGAAGACATGATCCTGAGGTTCCAATATGGTTAATGAAGGCCCCCATTGGTTGATCAAAGGAACATGCTTTGCTGGATTGAATCAGCTGGGTCGACAACATAGTCCCTCCAGTAACAAGCACATTGAATTGCATCTAGAAACAAACTGGTAACTAGTGCAGCTTGGAGAGCATTGATGCCACTGCCACATGGGCATAGTTCAGGTGGGGTGGGCCTTATTCCCTGGATCTAGAAGATTACCAATGCCTCCTTACCAGAATAGGTGCTGCTGGGAGCCATAAAGAGACTGATATATTCCCTCCTTAAGAGGCCCTTTTTGGATTTTTGCATTTTCAGGTTGGTTTTGTTTTAGGTTTTTAGATACTATTCAATTGCAGATTTTAATGTTCATAATCTGCCAAGAGTTCTGTAGAATTGGCAGGGTATAAATGAAATGAATGAATGATCCCCATTCAGCACAATTATTTAATAAAAATACAGATAATGCACTTCAAAACTCTTGACTACTGTGTCTTGCAGTCTCCTTCCCCATTATTAGCAGCTTTGATCTTCTTTAGTTCTTTTTGCAGCTCCTCTTCTGCAGCTAGTATTTCTGTTGGCTTTTGATACTATAGGAAAGAAAATAGCCTGAATCTGTTAGCGCAAACAGAAATGCTATTAACAAAGTGCCTCATTTTCAAAATTGAAAAAAAAGAAGCAAAATCATTGGAATGTCATGCTCTCAGATTCATCTTTTTCAGCCTTTTAAGATATAATACCTAGAACTGTGATGGCGAATCGATGGCACGCATGCCACAGGTGGCATGCAGAGCCCTCTCTGCGGGCACATGAGCCGTCGCACCAGCTCAGCTCCACTGCACAGCGGCCAGCTGGTTTTTGGGTCTCTGCCGCGCATGCACGGGGTGGGGTCATGCACGCGTTGCATTATGGGTGCACGGGCGCGCTTTTGGCACTCCGTGATGAAAACGTTAGCCATCACTGACCTACAACATAAGGCTGTATCTCAAGCACATTCATTGTAATACACATTTTTAGTTAAAAGATTGAAATCTGCCTCATTGTATTTTTTGATCCCATTTATCCTGCTGCAATCTCATATCCCATGGCAGAGTGTGCACCTGAACTTTTCCAATTGTTCATTGGATACCTCCCTGTTCTCTAAAGAAAGGCATTTCTGTGCAAAACATCATTAAAAAAGACAATTATTTCAGGTTAGAAAGAAAAATGTGCAGTTATTTTTAAGACTTTGAAACAGAAACAGTAGTGTGAATTTATTTATTTTTTCATCATAAGCCTTACTGGTATAATTTTTTATTCTTAATTTTCATCCCCCCCCATATGTACTACCTCAAGTTTTATACAGTTGGTCCTTACCACCACAATGGAACCCAAAATTTCCATTGCAAAGCAAGTCAGTTGTTCAGTGAGCTGTGTCTCATCTTTTCTGCCATAGTTGTTAAGCAAATCACTACAGATGTTAAATGAATTAGGCTTTCCCCATTGACTCTGGTTATTGGCAGCCAGCTGGGAAGGTTACAAATGGTGATTGCATGACCTTGGGACAGTGCAGCTGTCATAAATACATGTCAGTTGTCAAGCCCCTGGATTTTGATCATGTGACCATGGGGATGCTGCAATCGTTGTAAGTGTAAAACTCAGGTATAAGTCACTTCTTTCAGTGCCATTGAAATGTTGAGAAGTCATTAAACGAATGGTTGTAAGTTGAAGACTATCTGTAAAGGCAGCATAGCAAAAGAGGACTGAAAACAGTAATATGCTAATGTTGTCAGATTAGCTTTATGAGAACTTACTGTGATGATCAATGTATTGTTGGCATGAGTAAAACTCAAAGCTGTGCTGTCCAAAGGCAGTTGGAATCTGTCCAAATCAGGAATAGTGAATTTCTTGTAGTATCTGAAAGTAAATGTGGACATGAAAATAAAGAATATTCATTTCTTGTGGAAGATAAAGAATACCAAAATTATGTTTTTACATGAAACAAATTTCAGGATTGTTCCAAGAGTTAGACTTTCATTCAAGACTGCAAGATTCCACTAAGAATTATTTTTAATATAGTAAAATACATAAATACATAAACTAATCGGGTTATATTTAAAAATCTGACTAAACATATGTCACTATTAATTTGACCAGAATGTTTTCTTTTTAAATGCAGCCATGTACTAAAAACTATAGTAACAAGCATCAATCATTCTTTCTTAGAAAAGAGGAAGGAAGGAAGCAGTGGCAACCATTTCCAAAAATCTTGCCAAGAAAACTAATTCAGTCGTCAGGAATTAACCCTGACTTAAAGGTACAAAAATGGGCTTCCCAAACTGTGGGATACCTACTAACAAATCATTGTTCATAAGGATAAGAGTTGGATAGGCTATGTTAACAGTTTGAATGTTAGTTTAGTTTTGATCATCTTAATTATGCATGGTATCTACACTTTATCAGGCACTTAGGATGATCCATCATCTGCTATTTTCAATTTAATATAAGATGGAAGGTCAATATGCTTTCCTCCCATGAAGCATGGTTTCCATTTAGTTCCTTTGGGGGATGGAACTCTTCTTTTATGAATTATGTTCCACAATTGATGCATGTTTGGTGCCCCAAAATGAACAGGATGTCAAACCTATGAGCAATCCTTTTCAATTAAGTTAGTTTTGTTCAGAGGTTGACTGAACTAGTGCTACACAAACCACAAACCCTTTATTTTCCAAGCCCTGCTGAAAATGCACACAAAGACCAACCAGCCAGGGCTAACTTTGCCTGCTAAAGAAGAATGTTACCCCAGGGCTTGGAGCCTTTTGCTTATATTTGGGAAAGGTGGCAGACATGGATAATAATGGAGATGTCAAAGGTTAAACAGCAAAGATTAGATGAACACAAAAGACAAGTTAAGGAAGTGTTAAGTTCTTACTGATTGAGACAATAAAAAAGCAACTCCCCAAAGTAGTCCAGTGTTTCAAAGAGCCTATGAAGCCCACACTGAGAACACCAACTTTATCCCCTCATCCCCTCCTCACCCCACCAATAGGGCTGAGGCAGTGGGAAAAATACCTGGTCTGAGCTCCAAGTAAAATCTCTGAAAGATCAAAGGAAAATAGATCTGCTGTTTTGCCTCTTCCAGCAGTAATGTTAACTGCTACCTTGTCTTGCGATAACTGAATCTGCTGTGGCCAAGGAGGCTTTGCCTGTTTGTTTGGAAGTTTGCTTTAATGGATTTGTTTTACAGCAAGAAGACTGAATCAAATCCCACTTCAGCAGCCTTCTGCTGTGGCTAGAGGGGGCATTGTTGAATGAGTAGAAGTAGGTGGCAATGTTTTCTTTTTAAGGTCCTTTGGGGAGCTATCTTCTCTTCCATCTTTACAATTGCAGAGTAGCCATTGAGTGACTCCAGGTTTCTTCTGTTATATCTCCTGGGAAAGCTGCATCTGCTAAAATTCTAATTGTCATAAGCATTATGCCATATTGTCCTCTCTTTTCCTAAAGCTGGACTAAACAGCTTTCTCAGGATTGTAGGCCCCATCTTGCTTTTCCTACCAGCTGAAGATGGCATCAGAAAAGGGGCAGAGCCAAAATTTCAGCCTATACTTTATTTCTATCCTGAATCCCTGACCCTTACCCTAAAGTCCTACTGCTTAAATATGACAGTAAATGGCTGAATTTCAGTGACACAATTTTGGATGCGTTTGGGAGGAATTTAAAAGTGGGACATTTTGGTGATTTGTTACCTAGAGTTTCCCTTCTTCCATTTTCATCTTTATCCTTAAGGGGAAAAATTGAAACAAATATTGCTGAAAATTGGTAACTTTGGTAACCATTTTAGTAATATATCTCAGGAGGTTGGGGGAAGTATATGCAGCTGCTCATTCTTGCCATAAAGGTCTAACTACCCTGTTTCCCTGAAAATACGACCTCCCTAGATAATAAGCCCAATCAGGCTTTTGAGCGCATGCACTAAAATAAGCCTCCCCCAAAAATAAGCCCTCCCCGAAATACAGCAGAAGCCATGAGGTGACCACGATCGCCGCCTCCTGCACCTCAAAAATAATAAGACATCCCTGAAAATAAGGCCAAGTTCTCATTACGGGGGGGTCAAAAGAAAATAAGACCCTGTCTTATTTTCAGGGAAACACGGTAGAATCTCTCACATGATCAAGTCACAAGTACTAACAGGAATTGAACACTATGTAATATGGGGATTGAGAACCTATGGGCTGGTTCCAGGTGGAAGTGGGGAGAGGTTGCCTCAGATCCATCAACAGCCCCACACAGGGAGGGGAAAAATTGATATTGTTAGACATATCTGGAAAAAGGAGAACCTGGCTAGCAGTTTAGCAATAGGTGGAAATTGCCAAGTTCTCATGCAGACTTCATAAAATCCCAGTTTTGGTAAAACAGTAGAATAATTTATGGAGGAATAAATAAAATGCAGACATACATGCAATGCTTCTGTTGTTTTAGCAAAAAGGACAAGTATCTGAACTGAAGTTATTTTATCTTCTGCCTTCCTCATAAAGAACATGCTACAATGAATAATGGTATATAATGGGGAAATCACAAAAGTCACATAATCCAAGTTCTATAAAGAGACTAGCAGTTTTGTGGTGGAGGAATTTTTGTTGTAACACAACATAAATAAAAATGTGTATTCCTCTGATAGAAGCCAATTCCACTTCTGAAGCTAATAATAATTGAAACGTTTTCTTAAAGACCCCAAATTACTTGAAAGGCATGAAATACTCTTTGAGACATTAACTTTGTTCCACATGTGGATGCTAGGTTAGTTTTTCTTGTTACAACACTTGCATTACAAATAGAACTGGGGTGTTGGTGTTGGTTTTAGCTACTAATGATTTCTTGCTCTGTTTTTGATTGGCTATTTAGGTGACAATTTTATTTCTGCTTTCCAAAATGTAAGTGAATTACATTTGAAAGTAGCATTTTTAGTTACACCTCATGCAGATATACATTGTTAATGGCTTGTGAATTCAGCCAATTATTCAGCTTCCCAGAGTTGCCTTATTAGTGAGAGGGGAAGCATATACATTTAATAAATATGTTTCCATTTAACAAATAAATCATAGTTAAACCATGGCTAAGATAAATATGTGATTGAATGAAGTTTTTTGTTCTACCACCGATCAACCAGAATAAATCATGTAAAAGCTGCTTAAATATCATATCTAACACGTATTTTTCATAAATTTGTTTAGTTCTTTTTGAAAGGCATCTTATTAGTAAATGCAGTTATGTCGTAACAGTAACATTTATGCTTGTATTTATATGCAAGGGAGCTCTGTCTTAATCTACTACAAGCCATATTTAAGGACTGCTCAAATCAACAAATACTAAATAATATTCCTACCTATCGAGAGGAAATCCACTGAACTTCAGGAACCTGTTTCTGTACCTGCCAGTTCCAGTGAGATAACAAAAATGCTAAGTAGAATGACCCATAAGGTTAATGTAGTCTGGTCTTTATTGTGAAATGTTTGACAAGTCCTGACCATGTCCCTAGTTTTTTTTTATTGTCATTGATTAATTATACTCTTTGCCCTCAGAAGAACTTTAGCCTGACATAAATGGTCAAATAGAAAATAGAAGTTCTTGCCAACAGCACCACCTCTGGGTAAATATTAGGGATTGCATAAAAATGGAAAGAGTAGGAAAAACAAATGGACTATAGCTTGATCCATACATAAAATTAAGACATGTTTGCTTGTTATTTAGCACTGTATTCAAACTTATCCATTAGGGATATGTGCAAAATGCAATACAATGGCTTGTTCAAAAATCATACTCTTCATAGTGTTACATGTGAATACTACAAAAAGCTCAGATTACGTATGGGCTGTTGGTTTGTCAATTTAAAGTGCACTGACGATGTCTCCTGGAATGGTGATGAAACGTTCACAACCCAATTGCCAAGCTTGGAGCTCAAATCAACAGCCCAGCTATGAACTTGAGCTACTAGTAGTCAAGTACGTGTCAGCTAAGATTATTTTCCTAAAACAATATACCGTATTTTTCGGAGTATAAGACGCACCGAAGTATAAGACGCACCTAGTTTTTGGGGACAAAAACAAGA
>JANHFT010007316.1:253038-266100 GCA_032467955.1 Pseudoxenodon macrops
AGACAAATTCCTTGTGTGTCCAATCACACTTGGCCAATAAAGAATTCTATTCTATTCTATTCTATTCTATTCTAATACTGAAGAATGTGATTGAAAGTGCTACTAGATTTAGGAAAAACATAGACTGAAGTAAAAGATGGTTAAGGAACAAAAGTAGTCTCTCACAAGAGGGGGAAAAAGTCCATTTCATAAAAGATTGCAATCAAGCAAAAATCCATTCAATAATTAATTACATTCAAGACACAGAACACCCTTCATACAAATATATGGGATAATTCATGAAACATATATACTTCAACTGGACATTGAATGAAATGGAACTATTTTGTTCCAGATAGAAGGGAGAATGTACAAGGAGAAAAAACCCAAAAAAGAAACCAAGAACTCACACTCTATGGGTTGATATACATACACATTTGACAAAATCATGAGAATTAGGTGATGGCAGAAGGGATGGCACACTCTGCTAGCAGAGTAATGGCACAAGGGGAAAAACTGCTCTTGTATCTAGGCATGCAATACCATCCTGAGGGAAAGAGCTGAAATGGTTTGTGCCCAAGATGTAAGGGGTCTGCAGATATTTTCTCAGCCCTCCTGATCCGCGCAATAAACAGGTCTTCTATAATTGCAGGCTGGCTGCAATTATTCTTTCTGCAGTCTTGACTATGCATTGGGACTCTGTACTTGTCCTGTTTGGTTGCTATACCACACCAGACAGTTATAGACTCAATAGTTCCTATGTAAAACTGCATCAGCAGTAATCTGAACTTTCTGAGTTTATGCGGGAAGAACTTTTGAAAGAGATCCTAACTTTAAGGCAAAACCATAATATAGAGCATAAACCTTTTATAAAAATATTATTTAGCTCTTGGCATTTTTGGCTAAATTATAGTCTGTGTCATGGAATAAATTGTCAGTGGAATTAAAGCACGCCTCCTCATTACAATTTAGGAAAGAGCGGAAAACATATTTACTACCCAAGGGCTTATAGTGTAACTGTTTTAGCTGATGTGTTTTATATATGTTATGCTTTATACATGTTTTTATAGGTGCTTTATTGTACTTTGGAAGCTACCCAAATTGCCCAGAGCCATAAAAAGACTGGAGAACATTTACATTCCCTAAAGCAATCAATATACCACAGTGGTGTTTCTCAAACTCAGCAACTTTAAGATGTGTGGACTTCAACTCCCAGAATTCCCCAGCCACACATTTTTAAATTGCTGAGGTTGAGAAACATGACACGACACTATATCTGGAAGCACACATGATTTAATGAATGGTTACCAATCTAGTTCTAAAGCAGAGTTACCCAACCTTTCCAGCTTTGTGGCCCAGCAGGGCAGGAGAAGGGATGGTTCCACCCGAGCGGTGGGCAAGTGCACAGCTCCATTTGTGTGAGTGGCGGGCACGCATGCCTGCCACTTGTGTAAAGGGAGCACGCACACACTTGCCTGCTGCTTTTAACTAGCTCAAATACACCCAGTGACCTTCCATGGCTAAGAGTGGACTTGAATATGAGTCTTTCGTAAAGGAGCCATATTCAACTTTTCATATTTACAAAAATGTCTCCATGCAATGTTAATTCAGTTCTTTTTAACCACAGTGAGCTTTCAATTGTAATTCCTCTGTTTAAATTACATTGAAATTTAAAGTATGGTTGCTATCTCTTAGTTCAACTTTTGTCATAAAAATGTTGTGAAGAAAAATTGGAAGCAGCAAATGCTTCTTAAGTTGAGTTGAACTCGTAGGAATGGCATGATAACCCATTTAACAAATAAACCTTTATATATAGGAAAAAGTCAGAGATAAGGTAGAAAGGAACAGCAAAATGGACATTTCTAATGTTCTGGATTATTCATGCAGCTTGGTATAGAAAGAAAACCTTCATACTATTTTCCAAATGAAAAAAAATCAAGGTAGAAAAATTGGATATCAAATGCTGAGGTACAAATATTGTATTTACATTGGTATTGCTCTCCTTTAGGAACTCACGGTCCAGTGCTCCTGCTGCAAGCAATGTGGGTTCTCCCACTTCAACCTCCCAATTGCCATGTGCTCCCAGGGCATTCTTCTCTCTCCATTTTCTTACTGCAGAGAAAGGACAAGGATAAAGGAAAAAAACGAGAT
Source organism: Pseudoxenodon macrops (assembly GCA_032467955.1). Classification (NCBI taxonomy): domain Eukaryota; kingdom Metazoa; phylum Chordata; class Lepidosauria; order Squamata; family Pseudoxenodontidae; genus Pseudoxenodon; species Pseudoxenodon macrops. The sequence continues at coordinate 255,169 of JANHFT010007316.1, forward strand.
ACTTATTTTTTCAGGAAAAAAGTCCCAAATGGGATATTAAGAAATTAGCAGCTGATTGCTATACAACAAATTAAGTCAAATACTTTTAAATTCAGTTTATTTTTAATTATGCCTATTTCCTTTTGCAGAAACAGAATACAGGTGGGTTCTTGGGTTCTGATCACTCATTTAGTGACCATTCAAACTAGCAATAGCATTGAACAAGGGGGACTTTATATGTCCTCAGAGTTTCAGCTGTTTGCAGCATCCTCCCAATCACACCATCACGATATGAGTGCTCAATGCCCAGCTCATGATTCCAATGTTGCACTGAGCTGCAGTCACATGATCATACTTTCCAATGTTCCCTACTGGTTTTCCATAAGCAAAATCAATGAGGAAGTTGGCAGGAAGTCGAAAATTGTGATCACATGAAATCCTTGTTCATTTCCTATACAGCCCTCACTTATCAACAGCAATGTGAACTGCTAGGACTCTCATTGATAAGCAATGCTATCCTATGACATCACACTTTATCACCAGGTCACTTAGCGGCAGCAGTTCTGGTCCAACGGCTGTTGTAACCCAAGGACTATTTGTAGACTTTTTTACATATTAATAACATAAACATGTATTAAAGACTGCTAGCTTTGAGCTTCAGATTATGCAATTTACTAGCTTTGTCCTGATGGTTGTGCAGCATTTCAGATCCAAAAGCATAAGTTTGCTTCAGAACACATAGCATCAGTCACACTCCGTCAGCCCAACCCACCTCACAGAGTTGTCGTAATGGGGAAAGTAGGAGAAGAAGTATTACGTAATATGTTTGCCCACTTGAGTTATTTATTTAAAAAATAACAAAGATGGGATAAAAATAAATAAATACATCTCCATGCAATTTGTTAAATTACATGAATCTTTTCCCTGGCATTCTGCCATAGTTAAATAGGGCAATTGCACTACTCTAGGAAAGTCATAATTGTTTTCAGGCATCGTTGACAGGTGTTAATCAATGCATTCCAACACACTTTTTCCCCCCTTCAAATCTGAAACATTGCATAGCCTTGGTCACATAAGCCCAGAGAGCCAAATCATCTGGGAAGTGAGGCTAATTGATCCAGGTTTCAGTCCTATAGATACTAACACACATTGATACTTTCCAGTTCAATTCATGCTTAACCACTGGTTTTGGAAATGCTACTGCACAGTGTAAAAAACAGTTTAAAAGCAAACAACCTGATTAGTCTAACTTGTCCAAAACAAGAGGCATTTAGAATTTCCTAACCCCCTCCTCCTGGATAACAACAAGCCTGTTATTAGTTATATTACAGGTAACCCTCACTTAACTACCATAAGTGGGCTGGCAACTCCATCGTTAAGCAATATGGTCATTAAGTGAAACATCCCATGACTGCTCAGCTTAGCTATGACAGCCATGGCAATCTCAGTTACTTTTATTCAATAAATCACATGCGATTAGAAGAAGACCCACCCATATCCAAGCCATTCTTGGAAGAATGTAAGGGACTGTCTCCACTTCACTTCCCCCCTCCCTATTCCCCTATCTTCTACCCATCTCTGCCCCGTGAGTCATCTACCTATCTATTGCTACCAATTGCTCTTGCCACTTGGCTTGCTCACTGCTGTGCTGCATAGCATTACTAGCTAGGATCTTCTTTTGCTTTAGTGCAGCCATGTCTTTCTTTCACACCAGTAAGGAGGATGCCCAAATAAGGCCCTGGCCATCACACAAAAGAAAGCCTTGGCTGTCCAGCATGCAAAAGAACAGTGCAAAAGAAGGACTTAGTTGGTAGTGGTGCACGGTGCCACATCAAAACACCCACCCACCTGTTCTGTAGCTCTCATCCGCTGACCTGTGGGGTGTTTTGATGGCACCTCCCCTGCATGTGATGAGCTCCCCAGATGGAGGCAGGCAAAGATGATGACAAAGGTCAGCTGGGGATGGGAGTAGGGCAGGAGAATGGTCATAAATGCAGGCACGCTGAATTTTGTTCATGTGACCACAGCGGCACTGTGATGGCCTGAACGTCAAACTCTGGTCGTAAGTCCCTTTGTTCAACGCTATTGCAACTTAGAATAGTTGCTGAACAAATGGTTGTTAAGCAACACTTCTTATATGCACCTGGGACAGAAAAGTACAATAATGTAAAGTTTGATTTCACTATAAATAGAGCCTGCATTTTATCTATCGCAGGTGGTCAAATTCTCTCAAAAAAAACCTATCACAGCATTGTGCCCTTGACTCCCTGCCTGCATGTATTTGTACAGTTTTGTCAAGAGAAGCATGATAAAGCCATGCAGTCTCCGGAGCAATACCAATACAATGAGTGGATTTTTAGTTTCATCGTATACTGTAGTATAACTGAGACATCAATGCTTGGGTTAATGCTATGGATAAGGAAACAGATAAGGACATGTAGCCTACCCTGTAATCTCAGAGGCAAGGCCAACATTGGTTTCCCCTGCCCTTCCCTAGTATGGATCCCTTTCATGGTAAAATTTGCTTTACTGACCCACAGAATGTGCAAGACTATTAAAGGCAAAACCTGTATTTCAAATCTATCTGGACCAGTCGCATTTCCAATCTTTAACTAGAAGAAAGAAAAGCTGGTTGGCTTACAGAGTAGCTGGTGTGTTTTCAGGTCATACTCTTCTGCCATCTCCTTTCCATCCTCAAACAAGTAATGGATTTTTCGTTTACCTAAAGAGAGCACAAGGATAGGTGGACCTAAAAAGGAGAAATAGGAGGAAATCCCACCCCACAGACTCAATATACGTCCCCCCCCAATCTGGCCAGAGTGACTTTTAGAGACTCGCAGCTCCCCATCCATACTACTCCTCTACTAATCGCAAGTTTTGATGAGAATAAGCACCAATGTTAACGGGTTGATTTCCACATGCTCCCCACAGTGGTGAATACAGTTCAGTGAGAAATAAAACAGACTGGGGAATTTTTTCCATTACTGCTTCAAAAAAAAAAAAAAAACTTTAAAGAAAGTTGGATCTTCAGTCTATCCCTATTAAGGTCTCCCCCGGGGGTCTGGTCGGCGCCCCCAAAAGCGAAGGCAAAACGAAACTACATCCTCCTCGCTCCTTGGAGACCGGCACTGTGCGGCTTCTCCCACCTTAGAAAGCTCCCCAACTGCCAATTTGCCCGTGACCGGCGGGTCCATTTCCCCAGATCGCCACTATCCCAGCCCCCACCATCCCGTTACCATCGGCGAGCAGGGCGGTCTTGCGAGCCGCACGCAACCGCTCCAGCCAGCCGGTCCCAGCCATCTTGCTGCTCGGCTCGGCACGTTGCTAAGGCAACGCCTCCTGTCTTCCGGCCCTTCGGCCCTGACACGGAAGAAAACGACGCGCGCGGGTCGCCCTTGCGTCACAGCGATACCGTCGGTAAGGGAAACGTTGCCCTCCTCGGTATCGTTCTCCTCGGCCTCTCTTTGGACTCCCCTCCCTTCTCCAGACAGAGGAGCAACGTAGGTGGACGGGTGGCGGCGCGGCACCCCTCAGTCGCCTTGGAAGAGCAGCAGCGGGCGGCAGTGAGCTAGAGAAGCGCCGCGGTGTTTTTGCCCGTGGCTGTCAGGAGCCTTTGGCTCGACCTCATTCAGCCTCCCAAATCCAGACGCTCTTAAGCGGGTGGTCTCTGGATTGCGGTGAGCCGGACTCGGATTAGAGCAGCGCTCCGAAGTGATGCAAAAAAAGTTTCCACTCTTGGTCTCTCCACTCCCTCTTAAGACGGAGTCCCACAATCTGCGTTGATTTCAAGGACTATACAATCCTTGGCTGGCATGCCGTGTAAACCAAAGTTTATGGGAAGTGCATCTGAGTAACGCTAAATTGGGCAAGACACTCCTGGGTGTAGGCATGAGAGATTTACTTGTAGACACTTTTTATTTTAAATCAAATTAATGCAGTGCTGATACCTTTTGCTTCAGCTCCTGATCAAATTGTCCATTGCTTTTAATAAAAGGCTGTGCCATTTTGGTTTAAAATGAAAGTATCATAATACTTAAAAGTAACAATATTGATATTATTATTATTACTATTTTTAGCTGCTATATTTTTCATCGGAAGTTTTTGACAGAGACTTTGATCATAGTTTCCTGGCTAGAGATTGCAGAATGCAAAAGTCCTACAAATTCACATTCTCCAGCAAAGTATTTACCAACTCTTTAACAGTGGTCTCTAATAGCATGGCTGTTCATTATCCTTTTAATGAAAGAAATTGAACATTGAATCTTATAGTGTTTGAGCATATGCTTTGTGTTCAGCAAATCTTAGGTTCGGTCTCTGTGTGGTCTTTACTTTTACCAGGGAAACTTAGCCCAACAGTGTTGACACTACTGGACTAGTGATCTGACTTGTGGGTTCTGAATTCATAAAACATTCCCAGCTTAATGCCCATATTTATGGATCATAAGTACCATACTGTCCTTGCTCCTCCTAATTTTAGGATTCCGTTCTTCTAAAGTAAGACCAGCCAGATATTTCAAGGAAATTTACAATAAGAACTGTTTCATATATGATACCATTCCTAAACAGGAAAACAATATACAGTTTATTACTTGTAATGTGGATATGATATACATTATAATATATATTACAGTACAACAAAATTCTATATGCTATCCCAAGGAGATCTTGTAAAATCCCGTAGCACCCATATGCAGATGACATTCAACACTGATTTTCCATCCCAGACCTATTTTCTCTGTGTTTCCAATTGTCTCCCCAAATGTATCTGCTTATCTTCTCTAATCTTCAGCAAAATAACATTCCCAGTAGTGCTAAAAATATAAGCTGACAGTGGCAAAGATATATAAGGAATTAGCTGTATATAGTTACCAGGTACATAAATTATGAAAGGCTAATTTTTCCAATCTTCAAATGTATTAGATTAGGCACGATGAAAAGGGTCATTTCTGTGACTGATTGGGATATATACTAGAACTATTAATCTGTTCTAAAATGATGGAGCATTGACAAAAGGCTATCTGTTAAGAATTATTTGTCATTAGAATATATTGTTATTTTTACTTTTCCTTCCTACACCTTCAGCAAATCTGCTTTCTCCTGTTAGGGAAGGAGACATCTATAGTTCATGGAACCTCAAGGAATTGTCAAAGCTTTCCGCAAACGAAAGAAGTTGAGAGATGAGGTACACACTGCACCTTTAAAGATTTGGAAAGAAGAAACCAAGAATCAACAAGGTGAATTTTTCTTTCTTTCTGACTTTAGTCATGTGAAGTTCTCATGGTGTGTCTTACCGTACATTGCTGTTAATTCTTGTGGTTTAATTTTATGACAATGGTTTCTTTCAGAGAAATGACTTAATCCTTAAAAACAATGCAGTAATATAACAACATAACTATATGTTATAAAACACTAACTTTTGTTATATTTTATTAAGTGATCAGATTTTCTTCACTCTGAAAAGATTTGTAACCTATCCCTATCTTGCTGATCATCTTTCTTTGTGGTATTTTTATCAGGGTGGTTGGAGCCAATCACAGCTTATGTGTTGCACGCAGGAATTGGCCAAGCCAGGGCTGAGATCTTCTGTAAGCAGATCATTCACAATGGAGGACACATCTGCAGCCAGTTTTCTCCAGATGTGACACATGTAATAGTACATGAAGACATGGATTTTGATCGGGCTTTTCGGCTCCTCAAACTCAAAAAGTTACCTCAGGGATTGCAACTAGTTAAGGCATCATGGCTGAGTTCTTGTATTATAGCACAGCAGATCTTGGACACTACTGACTATAGACTCATCGTCCCAAAGAAGTAGGTCTCTCTCTTAAATACTTTATCCACATTTGAATGGGGAAGGTTTATGCAAAACTGATAATCCATCTTCAAAATGCAATAGAAAAAAGAACTTCATTTGATATTTTTAGTGTAATCATCAGCCAGTCTCAAATATCCTATTTTTTGATAAGGTGACTGAGAAAGTGGTGGTTTTGATGATTTGGTTGCTGATTTTTTGACGTGATTTTATTGGATATTTCATCTGGGAAATGACACTGAACCTATTTTAGTTACTGTAGTAGATGAGCTAAGAAGAAACTACAGGTAATCCTTGACTTACAACAGCTCATTTAGTGACCATTCGAAGTTAAAATGGCACTGAAACATGACTTGTGACCATTTTTCACATTTGCAACCGTTGCAGCCTCTCCATGGTCATAGGATAAAAATGCAGATGCCTGGCAACTTGCTCATATTTATGATGGTTGCAGTATCCCGGGAGAAGGAAAGTCAATGGGGAAGCCAGATTCACTTAACAACTGCAATGATTCATTTCATAACTGGCAAGAAAGTTTGAAAAATTGGGGGGGGGGGAAAATCTCTTAATCAATGTCTAACTTAGCAACAGAAATTTTGGCCTCAATTGTAGTCGTAAGTCGAGAACTACCTGTGTATGGGGGGAATGTAACTGCTATTTCTCTTGGATCTCTCAGTACCGGTAGTTTCTATATCATTGATCATGGTATCCTTCAGGTCAATGGGTTATATGACAAGGTTGAGCCTTGGGAGCACTGTTTTGCAGCGATTCCAGTTCTTCCTCTTAGAAGATGATATGGGGACATTGCTGCTGAAATGTAGATCATTCACATACGATGGTTCCATGGGATTTTGTCTTCTCTATTGTTTAACATCTACATGAAAGCAGTCAGGGAGTTTTAAAAAATTAAGCTGAAGTATAACTGGATATTTCAACAAGACAGCAGTCCAAAACATACTCTGAATCAAATATGTCTTTCTTATTAAGTACATATTTGATGTGTCTGTTGATTTGTTTGAAATGGGCTCCATATTCCACAAAGGTGAATATTATTGAATATGTGTGAGGAATCTCGAACATATACCATGTGCAAGGAGATTAAGAATATTTCTGAACTAGAAGAAACTAGAACTAAAAGGAAGAATGGGAGAAAAATTGCCAAACAAGAATAAAACAGCTTACCTGTAGGAAAATAATTAGAAGCTGTAATTTTGGCCAATGGAGTTGATATAAAATATTGAAAGAAAGGACACCTAATTTTTTTCTTTGGCCATATTCGCTGTTTCCTTATTTTGAATCTATAAGTAACTGTACATAAATAATAAGTAAACGTTCACATTTTCAGAAAAATATGTTACTTTATGAATTCATTGGAATGTTTTAATTTGACAGGAATGCCTAATTTTTTTCACTAAATTGTACCAATGTATGGTTGCAATGATGAACAGTGTGATATAGTTGAAAGAGAGGCCAATGGTATGTATAAGAGGCCAAAACATACAGCAGAAATCTTAGAATTGGTTCTGTATAATTACAAATACCCAGCCTTGTCATTAATAGAATGTAAATAGTATGTGCCTGTTATTATAAACAGTAAACATTTGGAAATCAGGATAGAATCTTCACTAAAGCAAGCTTTGAAAAAAAAATCACGTCTTTTGGAAGAATATATCTCAAATGAATTTCCTAGCCCTTTTTTATATTATTTTTCATCTGCCTTTAGTTGATAAGAGAAATGCCCCAAATCCAATTATTTGTTGTTTATTCATTCTTGGCAGATATCTGGATGAGACAGGCTTTTCAGTGGAATGCTCACCATTACTGAATGAGGATAAGGTTCACCTCAAAGCAGAGAACACAGTTATGGAACCGAAAGAAGAATCAAACACTGAGATCAACTCTCTCTGTGATACTGCACAGGTAGTTTTTGATTTATGACCCGTTGCCTAATGTTTGAAGTTATGAAAGTTTTGGAAAGGGCGCTTTAAAGCACTTCTGGCCCTTGTAAAATGTTGTATGCCTCCCTTGCAGTCCCACAATCTTAATCTGTGTGTGCTGGGCAACCTATTTATACTTAGGATCAGTTACCAAATGCATGGCAATTTTGTGATTACCATTTGCAATCTTCTACCAGTATGTATGCGCTCTGCAGGGATGGGGCAGCAGGAAAAAAACCACAGAGCTAAAACCGTTCTTTCCCTGCCTCTCTGTGCCTGAAGACCTCTTCTGTGCTAAAATCCTTCTCTCCCTGCCTCTCCACTTGTTTCCTGGGAATCTGTTCATTTAACTACTGTGCAATTGCTTAATGACAGCACTGTGAGTGCCAGGATTGCAGTCATTGAGTGAAGTGGTTGTGTAGGGCATCTCACGTAACAACCACTTCATTCAGCAGCCAAAATTCTGGTCCCAATTTTGGTCATTAAATGAGGGCTACCTGTAAATTTCTAGGATCAACAGGAAGCTATACAGGTGAGTCTGATTATACATTTTTAGGCTAAGTCTCGGATTTTCTGTTAAAGTTAGCCAGTACCAAATTCTTATCTAAGGTTTGGAAACCCTTTACTATTTGTGATTGTGAAAACAAATTGCCTGATTTATAACTTTAAAAAAAACAAAAAGCAAAAGTGTTTTTTATTTATACATTTTAAATTTTAAATGTTTAAATAAACAAACTTAATAAAAATCAAAGTATACTTAGTAAACCTAGGCTCATAAAATATCTGTCTTTTATTTACGTTTGTTTTTTAGAGAAATATAGGACAATAGAATAAAACAATATGTAGTAAATTATTTCTGTTATTATGCAACCCTCTGTTCAAAGTATGTTGATGTACATTCTGCATTTATTTATTTATTTATTTGCCACCCATCTCATATCCAATGACTTTGGGTAGCTTACAACATAATTTCAGAATATTATGATTGCATTTTGTACATTTGCTAAAGACTTTCATGTAGTACCTGGACTTCACTGAATAAAAACAAAAACTATTGTTCAATATTTTTCTATTCTAGGCAGTAGGGTACCCAAGATATCTCATATGGAATTTTGGTGCCGTCTTAGGGCTATAGAATTTAGAGGTGGCAAATATCTACCAACTGTATAACCTGGAACAAAATATTCATTATTACTTTGAACATAGAACACATTTACTGTGACAATCAATTGTATTTTGGTCTTCCCAGATATTTTGCCATCTGTACTTTCTAATTCTTGATCACCATTACTAGGAACATAAATTGTAGATATGAAACTGTTAGTTCAATTGATATTTGCTTTGACTCTGGGTTTCTGTGATTATTTCTCATGGGTCTTAATTCTGCTCTGTATTTTATTTTTATTTCTTTAATATAATTTTTATTGAAGAAATTTTAACAAGATAAAAGCAATACAAATATTACAAAAGAAACAAAGAAAATGAAGAATTGTGCCCTATACTTTACAGTGTCTATATATTGTTGCAGAATGAGCTCATATTCTGTGATTGGATAAATGATCACTCAATTTCATTGCTCCCTCTTCTGCTTGTTCTGTGTATCTCAAAGAGGACGTTAGATGATGAAGAAATTGAAGAGGACAAAGCTATTGTCACTCTGGAAGAACTGAAAGCGCTAAAATCAGGCCAAGACCTGAACACTTTGTCGGAAGGCTCGTCAGCGTGCCGTTTCCCTGGAAAGTGGGTTTGTGCTCAGTCTTCTGAAAGCAAGAAAATTAATCATAATCAGTGCATTACAGAGAAGCTGGAAGTGCTGGCTAAAGCCTACTCTGTCCAAGGAGACAAGTGGAGGGGTCTAAGCTATATGAAAGCTATTAATGCACTCAAGAGTTATCATAAGCCTGTAACATCTTATCAGGTAAATGAAACAAAATATACTAAGCATGTCTGTTTTCCTGTTGTATATTTACTTTCTCCATGGTATCTGTACTTTTCTGTCTTACTATTTTTTTTAATGCAGGAAAAGTTCCAATTTGTGTTCTTTTTAATGTAGCTGCCTTGAGATTCAGGCAAAAGATCTGTAGGCCAAAAGTAAAAAAATACAAGGGGGTGTTTGTAACGCTTGCATAGGTTTTTAAATGCTAATCATAGTTTTTTTAGGATGGGGGTTTGTATTAGAAAGTTGGATGTGCACTAGGCATAATGAAACACAGTATGCCTAAAATGCTCACAGTAAATCAGTGTTTGAGCTTTGCTTTTAACTAGTTGCTGTTTCATTGTTCTCCTTTCAGGAAGCCTGTAAGATTCCCGGAATTGGAAAACAGATGGCAGAAAAGATTGTAGAAATCCTGGAGAGTGGGCACCTTCGAAAACTAGACCACATCAGTGACAGTGTCTCAGTGCTAGAACTATTTTCCAATATATGGGGAGCAGGAGTAAAGACTAGCCAGATGTGGTACCAGCAGGTAATTCTCTATCCCCTATATAGCAATAATTCTGTGGTCATTGCCTTCTATTTGTTCATGTTCTATCTTTGCTGCAAGGCATATTAAAAGTATTGCTACTTTTTTAGTTATGATTTATTCAGTGGGGCTTCCTCTGGAGATTTTATACTGTCTAAATTGGACACATAATGCTAGTGTTCTCTCTTCCTACTTTATAGTGTGTATAAAAGTATTAGTATCAATCTTTTTTCCTTTATTATCAATAGCAACCATTTATGTATTAACTGTCTTATCTTGCAGAAGGGTCAGATTCATACTAAATCACTATGGTTTTTTCCAATAGCAACACTGTGATCGTGTGTGTGTGTGTGTGTGTGTGTATGTATGTGTGTTGAATGAAAATGCTCCAATGTTTTTGAGCTTCTGTTCATGAAAAAAATGTATGTGATTTGCAGGGGGAAATCAGGACAATATTACAAATAGCGCATCTTGTGTTGTCATTCCTATTACGCCACATCAGTGGTGGGTTCTAGGTTCTATGACAGTGATGGCTAACCTTTTTGTTCTTGCGTGCCAAAAATGGCAACGCATGCCGGCACACCCATCTACCCACCCCACACGCACTGCGCATGCGTGTGCCTCCCACCCCATTGGGCCATTTTTCACCCTTCAGGGGGTTCAGGAGGCTTCCCTGAAGCCTCCAGAAGGCAAAAAAAAAATGCCCCACCGGCCAACCCAGACTGCCATACCCGAACTTGCG
>JANHFT010007316.1:266292-278504 GCA_032467955.1 Pseudoxenodon macrops
GGAAATCAAAGTTGAAAATCAGCTGGCCAGCACGCGCAAGCGCACTGGAGCTGACAAGGCAACACTGGCGTGCCCTCAGAAATGGCTCCGCGTGCCACCTGTGGCACCTGTGCCATAGGTTTGCCATCACTGTTCTATGATATCGCTTATTAAGGATTACTGAAAACAAAATTCCTCTAATTCTGTTATGTGTTCTGCCTAGGGTTTTCGCACTCTGGATGACATCCGCACGAAGGCCTCTCTGACCAGCCAGCAAGTTATCGGCCTTAAGTATTATGAGGACTTCTTGGGACGCATGTCACGGCAAGAAGCTGCTGAAATTGAACAGACTGTGAGTGCCTTGTTGAAACTATAGCAAGATGTTGACAGAAGATTATAGGCTATTTTTCACCAGATTTTAATCATCTTGGTTTTATTGACCACTCATATTTTTCCACTTGGCAGTTTGCCAAATAAAACTCCCCAAAATATTTTCCAAAGGGATACCATATTAGAGGTACTTAATATATTTAAACACTAACATTTTTTTCCCCTATGTTGATTCCACCCATCTTCCAAACTTAACCACTGGCATAACTATTTTGGGATGGTTGGGCATCCCCCCCTTTATTATTTGAAATGCTAAAACTGGGAGTTACCTTGTCCTGCAAAGAGCCAAGGTACCACAGCAGGTACACATACCTTAGATCAAGGGTTGAATGAAGGGACACTTCATTATGTAGAGTGTAGAGAGTAAGGAAGATGACTTTGATGAAAATATCAAGAACTATTGTCAAGGCAAAATGAGGTGATTTTTTTTTTAAATCCAAAGAAACAAGATAACATTTGGAAGTGACTCAGGCAGGCACCTCATTGAGGTGTCATAGGAATGTACAAAGGGAAAGGATGTACAACCCAGACTTGCAAGGCTCGGTTATTATAACTAATCTCAGTAAAAGTAGTTTTAGCTGCCCGTGGAGTTGATTTCCCAGTCTCGTCTTTATGCACCAGCTAAGTCTTTGTGACCTCATGTTCTTCACAACTGGAAAGCACTTTTTCCCCCTCTACTCTCAAATAACACAGGCTGAGGAAGACTGGCTTAGTTTACTTCCTTTTATATACTAGCCATCCAAGTCATGACTATTAATGAAACCTGTTATTTGATGCAGTGTTCTCTCTCCATATTTGCTCAAAAGCCAAAGAAAATGGCTCTAATCACATCCAAACTTTTGCCTATCAGAAATCAATTTCTCTCTTTAGGCACATTTACTGCAAAAATGGCAGGTTTCCTTTTTCCAAAGTTGGAGTTCCTTACAATTGATTGAGAAAGAAATTCAAACCTCCATCCATGTTGATACATTTTTTATTTCTATGCTCTGCAAGCCTTTGTACCTGACCTAAAATCCATCTAGTTTACCAAAATCATTTCTGCTTTAATTTTCAGTAATGGAGCCTTGATAAATTCCCAGTATGTTATGCCAATCCTTCTCTAAATAACTCTCAGATAACTGGTAGGATGATTGACAAAAACATCTGTTATTTTCCCTTGTTGCTCTCTTGGTAAGGAAAGAGTACTTTGCACCCCTCTAGTCAAATGTTTTTCCCCCCTTGTTTTGTATGTTTGAGCTGGACCAGACCTCAGGTTTATATATTAATGCAGCTCTTTAAATTCAGAGATCTAAGCCACATTAAAAAAACACCCTTTTCATTGTTCCTCCTGTACAGTGGAATTGCCATGGCAGCACTGGGCAGCATGACGCTGTCACTCAGTCACAGTGCCTGCCCCTAAAGAATGCATAGTTGCCAGGTAGGGCATCACCCCTTACATAGGATTAAAGTTCTTTGGGGAGCCTCCGCCCTTGGGAATGGGCCTATTGTGGATTTGATGGGATTACCCTTCTCTTGCCTACCTCGGGGAAGAGACAAGAGAAAGAAGGGATTAGCTGCTGTCTGTCGAAGATCCAAGGTGCAGTATGGGGTTTGCTGCTTTCAAGAAAACTTAATTGGGGATGCAGAGGGGGCAGATCTGCATTAGAAAAGCCATGAAGGTGATTCCAAATGTTGCAGGGCAAAGGTTAATGGGTTTATTCCTCACTAATGAAGGATGATCCTGGAGACTGACAAGGGGCACTCATCCTCTAAACTGATTTCCCCCCCCACCTCTCCCCCTCCTCCCTATGTTCTGAACCGGTAGCTATGTCTTTGTTTGTTAAAATGGATGATTGGCACCATAATACTGATAATCCTGCATACTGAAATCGTCTTCAAATGATGCTTTAATAAAGACAGTGTAGGAAAGGGGCTGACAGGGAACGTATCATTGGGCATACGCTTATTGGATCCAGTTCCAATAAGTTCCAGTTCTTGATATTTAACTTCAGTTCTGAAAAAAACCACCAATTTCTTGTGATTAAGGTCCCATACATGATACTGGTGGAGGCCTATAGCAGGAGAATCACCCATTCTCAGGCAAGGATAAATTGAATCCTTTTCGATGTGGAGTCTTCTGTGGTTCTATATTTGAAGAAGAACAGATTAAATCTCATGGGAGTTCCCTTTATTTCCATGATATTACTTTACCGTTCATTAGAAAATATTTGGGTTATCGTGACACTTACTTTTCAGTTTTGTTTTATTTATCATGCATTCAAGCAAATGAGATGCTAGGCCATTGAATTACAGGTAGTCCTTGACTTACAACCATTTTTAACAGTTGTTCGAAGTTATGAGGGTGCTAAAAGAAGTGACTTCCTACTGGTCTGTGCACTTATCATCACATGTCCCCACAGTCATGTGATTAAAATTTGGGCAATTGGCGACTGGCATGTATTTTCATTTCTTGCTGGGGTCACATGATTGGGAGAATCCAGGTTCCTTTAACACTTGTTTAATGACCGCAGCAAAAAAGTCATAAAATTAGCAGTGACTCCATTATTTCGCTTATTGAAGCTCCTGTCCCAATTGTGCTTGTAAGTTGAGGATTGAGGCGTCCTTGGTAGTCTCTGAGCTTGGTTATTTTCTAGTGATAGCTCGCGATGCTAGGTAGCATCACTATCACTGATGATGTTACCTAGTTTTGGTAATGAAATGTCTGGAAGAAAACAACCAAGCTCAGAGAGCACCAAGGATGCCTCATTTCAACCCTGAGCTACAAATACCATCCTTTATAAGTTGAGAATTGCTGGTACTACAGTAAGTGATACTTGAGAGCAGCAGTTAATTTCTCTGTTCTGTCTCTTTAAGGTTAGAGAAGCAGCTCAGTCTATTATACCTGAACTAATGTGTATAGCATGTGGCTCTTTCCGGCGCGGAAAACCCACTTGTGGAGATGTGGATGTATTGGTGACTCATCCTGATGGACACTCCCACCAAGGAGTATTTAACAAACTGCTCAACATTCTTCATAAAAGTGGTATGAGAATATCAGCTGGGTCTGTGGTGGGGGTGGGAGTTCAGACTCATATTCCTGAATGTATCCACCTTGAGAACTATTTAAAGGAAACATAAGTAGGAATACAGAAGAGGCCTAGTTTTGTTGAGTTGATCTTGGCACTTTTTCCTAAAGCTTAGTACTGTAGACCAGTAATTGCTGTTATACTGGGAAACGCTTTTCATTTTTTTTTCTTGGACTTTTGGGGATTAGGACTGGGCTATATATTGTTCTCTAAGGTACTTTTTAAACTTGTCCTTCATGTTTGGAGAGTCTTTTCCTTTGCTTTTAGTTAATAGCAAATCATAATTAAAAGGCAGACCAGATCACTGTGAACAGTTATGTCCTGTCCTCCAGAAATGTTCCTTCCAATTACATTGATCTGGCAGGACCCGAGACTGATATACTGTAAGACGGTAGCTCCTAGTGTCAACTCAGTCCTTTGCAATAATATTACAGTATTTGTCTCACGTCTTGTGCTTTCCACTCAGGCTTTCTCACGGATGACTTGGTGAACCAGGAAGACAATGAAAGCCAGCAGAAGTACCTCGGAGTCTGCCGTTTGCCAGGCCGAGACAGGCACCACAGGCGCCTCGACATCATTGTGGTGCCCTACAGAGAGTTTGCCTGTGCTTTGTTGTACTTCACGGGCTCAGCCCACTTCAATCGCTCCATGCGAGCCCTGGCCAGGACTAAAGGCATGAGTCTGTCAGAGCATGCCCTCTGCAGCGGTGTAGTGCGAGGATCAGATGGCCTCAAAATTGGATCTGGGATTGTCCTCTCCACGCCTACTGAGAAGGATGTGTTTGCTCATCTGGGGCTGCCTTATCGGGAGCCACATGAGAGGGACTGGTAAAGGCAAGAAAAGAAGTAGCCCCAGTTAGCTTCAGGGAGATACAGGGACCTTGCATGAGATTTTCAAGCATACTGTATACTGTATATTCTTTGCTTGTTTTCCTTGAGGCCTATTTGCAAAGCAACAGACTTGGTGAGCAGTTTATTGTTTTCTCCTATTGGCTGTGAAAATACCCAAGATTTTTAAAGTCTTTTATTAGTTTTGAAAGATTTCAGTGAGAGGAAAAAAACTACGGACAAATCAACTCATTCAGTTATCAATTCCAAGAATGGGAGTCTATGATTGTAAATCATTTTTGCACATTAAAAAACCAATGAATTAGGACAAATAGGAAATGTACAAAATTTAACTAATTTTCAAGATATGAATTGCAGGGTTATCCTTACAGTATTTTGCTGATCTATGGGAAAGACCACTTCAGAAGATTTAGATGTACATTGCAGAGTTGCCTGGAGGACTTTGGGCTAATTACACTCTCAACCTAATCCACCTCATAGGGCTGTTGTAAGAAAAATAGGCAGGAGCTTAATGTACATCATCTTGAATTGTACAAAATAAAGATGAGGTGTAAAGCTAAAAAATTAAAAATTGCTGGAGCTGAAGGACAGAGCTTCCTCTTTTTATCACCAAGTTTGCTTTCTTGCAGGCTGCTAGAAATCTGATAATTTTCAGACACTTGAAACTAGGCATGAAATTAGGCCAAGAATCATATATGGTTCTGGAGCTGCATTTGATCTATGGAAAGAAAAGGCGATTCATTATTTGTACTACATAATTCATTTCTTATTAATTACCATAACTTATGTTCTGTTTTAAGGAATATATTCAAATAGTAATAATATCATTGAAACAGATTTCTGTATTTGCAGAGTGCATATTAATCATAAAGACTGATGCGATACCAGATGTTGGAACTTTGACCTCTAGAATTTCCTTGAGGTCAAAGAGGGAGATTACATTAAGTGAAAACATTGCAGCAAGATCAGTGGTGAAATGCTACCTACTTGGTCCAGTTCGGGCAAGTAGGTAGCAGCGGCTGCCAGTGGTTCGGAGAACCAGTGGTGGCCATAGTGCGAGGCTCCGCCAACCTGCCTCAACGTCACCATTTCCAGTTTTTTTTATCCTCTGCGCATGCGCAAAGCCTTCTGTGCATGCGCAGAGCATGAAAAAGCACGTGTGATGAAGGCGCATGTACGAGCGAAGCGCACGTGCATACGAACCGGTAAGGAAGGTAAGTAGATTTCACCGCTGAGCAAAATAGTTTTTTATTTGTCTGCCTAGGTTAATTTTTAACATCAAGAAAAATGGCAGAAATTTACAGGTAGACCTCTTTGAGCAATCACAATTGGGACCGGCAACTCAGTTGTTAAGCAGTCACCAAGTGAAATGACCTTATTTCAGCTTTCCTTTGCTTTGTTGACCTGCAAGGATTAGTTGCAAAGTTACTTTTTCATCACTGTCCTAACTTCAAACATTCACTGTACATGGCAGTCACTAAATGTATTTTTCTCTGATTGTTAAACAGGGATAGAGCAACTATCCTTTAGATTAGGTTTCCTAAATTCTCTGACAAATAGACTCATTTATTAATTATAGGTTTGTAAATTAGCTGAGTGCTGGATTCCCCTCCCAAGAAAGGCTATCCAGACAAACATAGAACTATGATTTTTTAAAGGTAAAATCTGTAATATGCCTTAAAGCTGCCTTCATTGGTTTATGGACTAAAAAACTTGCTGTTTCCTTTCCCTTTTCTAATTTTTAATGGTATTACACTTCTCCAATTCTTCTTCTTTATGATTAGATAGAATGGAAACAGCTAAATAGGTGTTATCATGAGTAAAGGCAAAGTCATAGTTTTTTGGGAAACTGCACCATAGAATCAAATTATTTGTTTATCTTGCTGAATATTGTATATTCTGAGTAACAGTAGCAATCCAAAATCTTGTGTGGCTGTTTTTTTCATCATATACTGGCGGATGAAGGCTGACGATTATCTGAGTACAAAACAGGCTATTTCATTGAGTTGAGACCCTTCCCTAGTTTCTATTTTAGCTTGGACTATTTTTGCATAAGCTTGGATCAGTGGTGGAATTCTTTTTTTTTACGACCGGTTCTGTGGGTGTGGCTTGGTAGGCGTGGCAGGGGAAGGATACTGCAAAATTCCCATTCCTTCCCCACTCCTGGGGGAAAAAATATTGCAAAATCTCCATTCTCATCCCACTCTGGGCCAGCCAGAGGTGGTATTTGCCAGTTCTCTCAACTACTCAAAATTTCTGCTACCGGTTCTCCAGAACCTGTCAAAACCTGCCGAATTTCACCCCTGGCTTGGACTAATTGCCTTCTCCAGTATCTTGCCATTCTGTTTTTATAATGTCCACTCTTTTTACTTTAGAGACACCTGGCGAATTTCTTTGTGTTTAATTTAATGTTTTATGATAACTTATGATAATTTAATGATAAATGAAGAAGGAGGCAGAGTTTATCAACTAAAAGCTGCATGTTGACTATGAATAAAAGATTTTGAAAAAAGCAGGCGCAAAGAAGGGAAAGCTTAGAGAATGTACAACGCCAAACCCTTCAAAAGCAGGCTGCCTTTCCAATTATCACCGGTACCATCAGTCCTCAACTGGTTCAGGTACAGTATTCAGTTGCAAAGAAATAGTAATTGAAATTAGTGCAACTGTGGCATAAAATCTCTTGTTTTTCATTTTCCAAGAGTCCCTTGGTTAACCTTGAGAAGATTTATTTTACAAGTAACTCAAAGTACCTTTCAGTCTTTTTGCCAAACCAAGCAGCGTGCACCTGTCAAGTCTCTAAGTCAGGTGTATCCAATCCACAGCCTGCAGGCCACATGAGGCCCTAGACAGCTAGTAAAATGGCCCCAGAAGATTATACACTTTTTATCATTATGTGATTTATATACATGTATTATATTATATATTGTATAAGTGGCCCAAGAACGATTTCTCTTCACTCGATGCAGCTCAGGCAAGCCAAAACATTGCAACCTCATTTTAGGAATGTGTTGGTTATTGTGTGAATTGAAAGACAATTCTTGACCCGCTCAAAGGTAAGACTAGATGATCTTATTGAAGGTAATGATTTTCTCTCTCTCTCTCTACCACCCCTTCTCTCTTGATCTGAGTTCAGAAGGAATAACTCTTGTTCTACCTTTTGTGCTGGTGACAGGGAGCCACAATTCACACCCAGGTACTAACAATAGCTCTAAATCATCAAAGCTTCTAAACTCCCACCATGAATGATTTTTACAAATAACTGGAATCAGCAGTTGGGCAACCAGGTGGTGAATCAAATGAAGGGTTGGGGTCCGTGGCCTGCTTATAGCTTTCATAGACTTCAGTGAAGCCTCAGTCCTCAATTTTATGAGGGGTCTCAATTCAACTCTGATAGCTGCAATCCTCTTTTATAATGGATCCTTGCTGGCAAGAGATTTGACCTGGATTCTGTGAGAAAATTCACAGTGCTGGATCACACATAGTTGTCAAGTAATTAGCCACTAGTTGCATTTTCACTGTATCATCAACTTTTTCTCCCTTAAGTTGTAAACTCTGCTATAGAATAGCCCCATTAGTTTTGTTCCAACAAGTATATACGAGGCCTAGAGTTTAGGAATCAGGAGTTCAGATCTTTCACTTAACCATGAAACTCATTGAATAATTGTGTTCAATAACCACACACTCACTCAAAGCACACAAGGTTGTTATGTGGCTCTTCTAATACTATAGTATCCTGCCTTGGGCAAGGTGATATGTATCAATACAATTTTACATTTTGTGTTTGACCTGTTGTGTCCCAGAAGGCTCCATTTTATTTCTTGTGCTATTGAGTATTTATAGGAAAACCTGAATCGTTTTCCTGAGTGTTGCAGTGAGATTCCATCAGTACAGTCGCAGCCTCACTGCTCCTTGCCATCTCACTTCAAGGATTTAGCCAGTTTTCTGAATTTGTTCACTTCACTGAATCATAAACTGACCAATCAGACTAAATTGGTCTGAGGTACAAAGGTATTGAGGCACTAAGGTACAAAGAACAACACGTACAACAAGGGCTTTGTGTAAATGTTGTCACTAGGTCTTTAACTAACCTAGTGAAACATTGCACAAATGCATCCGAGCACTGGGGCTGAGGAGAGAAGCCATGGTGGTTCCATTGGGAGAGGAAGAGGGGGGAGCCTCTTTTTGCGTCTGGCAACAAGAAGGAGGTTGTTTTACTGGTAGGCTATTCTGCCACTGCTTCCACCCATAATCTTTAGAAAGATAAATCCTTTGACACTTAATTTCCCTAAGGATTTTGTTGGTACAGATTGTAGCTCAGTCTTTGGCATTGTGTCCCATTAAATTTATAAGGAGATCCTTATGAATTTTATGTAGAGTGTAGGAAGAAATGTCCATCTAGGTTCAATTCCAAGTGGGGAAAAAGACACTGGAAATATGGAGACTGCTTGGAAAGATAGTTTAACGGTGGACAGGAGCACATGGCTTGAGTTCCTGAACAGAAAAGGGCTGAGATGCTGAGAGTGACTTGGTTTTATGCCCTCTGTTGAGCTCCACCCCAGACCTTCCTGTTCTGGTGTAAGAAATGCACTGATTGGCTGTCAGACTCCCATGGGGCGGGGATCTTAGTTAACTTTGTAGGCTGTCTGTCAGGCTTGGTTGAACCTTGCTGGGTGGTGCAATCTTCCCAGGTGCCATGTGGTGAGTTCTGTTGCAAGATGGGTAGAGTGATAATCCTATCATGTCCTGAGGGCCATGACTTAATCCCATCACCCTGGAGCTGAAGGGGTGGGGCAGGGAGCTGTAGCAAGCTGCTTTGTCTTTAAAATATGTTTCTCCTTTTCCGTCATCCAGGGAAATATAATATTCTGCCTTTTTAATATTTCCTAGGATATTTCATTTGTCTAGGAGGGGTGGGTGCTAACTTCCTTCAAGTGGTTAAGCATTAGGCTGGAAACCGAGGTATTGTGAGTTCTAGTCTCACTTTAGTCATGAAGACAATTGGATGCCCTTGGCCAGTCACTGTCTTGCAGCTCTAGGAAGCAGGCAATGGCAAACCACTTCCAACATCTTGACAACAAAACTGCAGGGAGTTGCCTGCAGTTGCCAACAGTCAACACTGTTGAGGCACCTGTGCGCACACAAAAAGTCAAGTAGAACAAGATTGGTATAAGCTGCTTTAGAACTGGAAGTTTATACATCTCAGGCAGTCACTGAAACTTTTTCCCCTCAAACTTTCTGGCTCCCAAGATCATATTGCTGAAATTCTGTAGCAGTGTCAAGCAAAAGCAGCATCCTTTCTCATGAATTTTCGGTGGGGGAAAAAAGAAAATTGGGATATTACCGTATGTTTCAGTTCATTTTTCAGTTAGATTAATTAAACATCCTTTAAAATGGGAAATCTCCCATCTGTTTTGAGATTGCTTTTAATAATAAAGTGGAATAGAAATTTTATTTAAAAATTCCCCAAAAAGAAAAATTGTTCTCACTCCCCCCCTTCCTTACACTTATTTAGTACACTGGCATTAGTCAAGCTGTGATTTAAATATTTCCAACAACAAAATAACACCTAGAAACAATATTGTTAGAATAATATCTTATTTAATAAGTGATTAGTACAGGATCCAAAAATACTCCTTATACTCACCCATGGGGTTCAGTTTGAACTGGGAGAATTGAAGTTCAGCACTGCAGCTCTATAACTAGAAAACTGAAAGTATACTTTTTAAAACTTTACTAACACACAAAAAATAAGAAAAAATGCAACAACTCTTCAATTGGAGGAATGCTTTGTATTCTTATCCAGTTCCGATCATGAATGTTGTGTAAAGTGAGGGTGTCCTCTTGTGGTCTCTTATGGTATTCCATTTTGACCAACCCAAAAAATGTAGTCCACTAATCATAAACTCTTTTCTCCAAGTGGGATCTAGTGGTTATTCTCTTAGATATTTTTATTGTTGCGTTATCTAACATGTTTCATGCTGCTGTTTTAATTAATTATATTTCATATTTGTTCAAAGGCGTTATGTTGCAAATCAGTATAAAACATTTTAAATAAATATAAAAATAGTCTATGATCAAAGCCAGAAATATTTTTTCTGTATTTATTACAAGTGGTAGAAATATTAAAGCTGTTTTCTTTTTTCAGATTCAAAGAGTGTTCAGACACATCATTCTAAGCAGTGCTAAGCAGCACTGTGTAAGGATTTTTTTTCTTTTCTTCGTTAATTATGATTTTTGAATGATGAAGCAATGTAAAACAAAGGAAATTAAAAATGGAACCTAGTAGCATCTGTAAAATGTTGTGTTTAAATCAAAGTTAAAGCCTGGCCACTTTTATAGATTATTTTAAAGTATAAATCTAATTGTCATGTAAGTCATTTTTATTCTTTCTAACACAACTGAAAGTTGGAAAGAAATTATATAAGAGGTTTTAGGATTTTGTCTGACTATCATAAGAATAATTGTTTGAAAACAGAATGGAACAAAACCAAGCTTGGTGTGGAGACAGAAACCAAGGAGAAGAAGATTAATATAAAAATAGCTTGAATCTGGGCCAGAGGTTGCAGTGGGGGGGATTCAGAAAACTTCCCCCAATGCATCCTTATGGGAAAGCAATTGGTCAGTGGCACAGAATGTAGCCAATTGCTCTGCTTTAAGATCTTCTTCCTGGTCACATGGCCCAGAGTGGAAGCACCAGGGGCTTTGTCAAAATTATTGTAACTCTTGTATTTCTGGATTGACCATATTGTATGTATTGTTATCATCCACAGTTCCATCAAAATTCATTTAACTTTTGTATTTGTGGAATTGTCCTGTGGTGACCTGTTCTGCGAAGAGTTGGCCAGAGCAAGTTGGACGCAGTGACTTGGCCATAACATTCTGTACATTCTGTTTCCTAATATGATTTGATTGCTTATTTGTACCCTATGACTATCATTAAGTGTTGTACCTATGATTCTTGATGAATGTGTATTTTCTTTTATGTACACTGAGAGCACTTGCACCAAAGACAAATTCCTTGTGTGCCCAATCACGCTTGGCCTATAAAGAATTCTATCTACCTATACCAAGAGCCATGTTTTCTTGGCAACAGTATGGAAGTGTTTTGATGTTGCCCTTTTCTGGAAATTATTTTCCCCCAAGGTCCCACTCTGTTCTACAAGTCTGGGGTTTCTTATGGTCTTCAGCTAGGTTTTAACTAGGTCTGACCTTGCTTAGCTTTCTAAAGATTTGTGTCAGTTATTTCTTAATAGCCAATCTTTAAGCATCTTGAAGAGGTTTCAGAATGTATATTTTTCAATATCCTTTTAATGAATCCTTTCACCCTCTATGGTTTCATCTTCTGAAATTAAATAGCACTATGATTAATAAATTGCACAGTTTTCAGAATATGTTAATATTTAACTAGATAGTACTTATTTGTGTAGCAACCACTTTTCTTAATAAGTTCAATGGTGCATCTTCTAGAGAGATAATGAAAACAAATCAAATACTAAAACTACAGCTAAAGATTTAGTTATAGGCAAATATGCTATTAAATCAAATATACTCTTGCATATACTTGATATGGAAATATCCCAAAGTCCTCTTGGATATGAAAGGATCTACAATTATAAAAAGAATTATATGCCAGTTAAAGCTGTGTTCTGTAACCTACATTAAAATGTGTGATAAAAAAATTCAATTGTTGGTGGGTTGTTGTTTTTTGTTTTGCAAAATTTCAATTTTTAAAAATGTTTTTATACAATTAGTTCTGACTTTTATAGACAAGAAAAGGTGTCAGACCTATATTTATGTCTGTTGGATCTTTGACCTGCCACACTTTCTTTTGTTCTACTATGCATTTTCTATTATGGGAAAATGGGAGGGGAGATAGTACGGAGTTGGAGATATGTAGCCATAATAACATTCTTTCTAGAATGCCAAGGTC
>JANHFT010007317.1:13417-26199 GCA_032467955.1 Pseudoxenodon macrops
GGGGTAGAAGCAGTTAGTAATCGGTGCTCAATCTTCCAGAGAGATTTGGGGAAGGAAGAGGATTTCCTTGAAAGATATTCCCTTGAAAAGGTTGGACTCTATGGTGGATGGACACAGTCAACATTGGTTAGGAGGGAGTGAAGTTTGCAAAAGGGGCTACTAATTTTGGCAAAAACGGCCTGACCTTTTTAAACGGCAGGTAGTCCTTGACTTGTGATCATAACTGAACCCAAAACAAAGAGAAATATTGGTTAAGTGAATTTTGCCCCATTGTATGACATTTCTTGCCACTGCTGCTAAGTCAATCACTGCAGTTGTTAAGTTATTAACATGGCTCTTAAGTGAATCTCGCTTCCCCATTGACTTTGCTTGTCAGAAGGTTGCAAAAGTTGATCACATGACCCCGGGACACTGCAACTGTCATAAATATGAGTCAGTTGCCAAGTGTCTGAATTTTATTACGTGATCACAGGGATGATGCAACGGTCATGAAAAATGGTCATAAGTCACATACCAGTGTAACAAATATCAAGCAGTGCTAGGATTTAGGTATCATGTATCTAACAAATGTTGAACTTGTTTATCGAGTAATGTGACTTTACCCCAAAGAAGATGCCCCTTTTGAGAGATGCACCTGGAAAACTGAAGAAGGAGGTTGAGATGTGTCAGGCCTCCCAGGTTAACCAGACAGAAAGCACCACTTGATGAACTAATTCCACTTTACTGTAAGGCTACACATTAAGATAATTTTGCAATCTGAAAATACAAACTTACTGTGGCCACTCTTAACTGCTTCATCCATTAGAGCAGGTCCTTCCTAGGTTTCTTTCTCTGATTGTTGGAGTCTCCTGCCTCTCTTCTGTGATTGTTTCCTAGGCAGGATCCACTGGTGCCCAAGGCTGTTTACACCAGGGGTCCCCAGCCCCCAGTCCATGGATGGAACTGGGCCATGGCATGCCCGAAGCTGGTCCTCACAAACAAGTGAAACCCCATCCATGGGATGCAGACAGCATGCAAAACCACACCCCCTCCGGTCCATGGAAAAACTTTTCTTCATGGAACTAGTCCCTGGTGCCCAAAAGGTTGGGGGCTGCTGGTTTACACACTCCGTTCAAAGATGTGACCCAGGGAGATCCAGAGTTCAGTCTACTCTCACTTTATTTCAGTCAAATCTATTTTATAGGGATGTTATTATGGGGTTAAAATGGGGGGGCGGGGCGGGAGGAATGCTCATTTAACTACCCTGACCTTCTGGAGGAGTAGCAGAATAAATGAACGTCTGTATCAATAGGGAACACTTTTTGGCCTTTTGTGTGATATGAACCTGTCAAATTTAGTGCTTGGAATTCTGAAACTCTGAGTCTTTTTGTCCCATAACCAGTGGTGGGAAATTCAAATAATTTAACAACTGGTTCTCTACCCTAATAATTTCTTCCAACAACCAGTTCACCAAACTGCTCAGAAAGTTAACAACCGATTCTCCCGAAGTGGTGCGAACTGGCTGAATCCCACCACTGGGTATAGGTGATGTACGCGCACACAGTTTATCCCCCTGAAATCAATACATAATCTCATAGTTCCATTTTTTTGTCTTTGAATAGGACTGGTGCTGTTGCCCATGGCTTGGCTGGTTCGATGAACTCCCTTGCTAGGTTTTTATCTATGTATTTGCGCATTTCTTACATTTCCTGGGGAGTCATAGCGTACAATTTGGGCTTGAGTAGTTTTGCCCCACGGATGATTTCGATGGCACAGTCTGTCTCACAGTGGGGAGGCAGGATGTTGCACTCGGCCTCGCTGAATATGTCCATAAAGTCTTGATATTCCCTCGGGATCTGATCAGCCTCTGGGGTTTTGTCAGATGTGACTTCCATTTGTTCTGGTGGGCTCTTTTGAGGGGTTCCCTGTGTGGGCAGTGTTTCTGCTTGCTGGTGTGGAGGGGGTTGGGGTCCCCTTGCTATCCTCAGTCTGTGGCTGCCCCCTTGCCACCAGATGGTCAGTCCCCACTTGTCCAGCCAGGAGAGTCCCAGTATGACTGCATCTGTCATTTTGGGGGCTATTATAAATTGGATTGCTCCCCAGTGATTTGCTACCTCTAACCTCACTGGTTTGGTTAGGTGGGTGGCATAGGCTCCCACAAATAGGGACCCATCGACTTGTTTGAACCGGATCAGGTGGGCCAGACTTTTCGCTCTAATCCCCAGTTTCATGATTGTGGTTAGGTTGATCAAGCATGTAGTGCAGCCTGAGTCTATTAGTCTCCTGGGTTTGGGGCTGTTAGGTGTACTGGGAAAACAAAAGGGTGAATTGGTTCACTCACCACTGGGTCGTTTTCGCCCTCGTCCTCGCTGTCGTAGGGTTCCGGTGACTGGTCGTCATTGTCTTGGGGTCCCCCTCTTCAACTGGGTGAGGAGGGACCTCTGTAGCCTGGAGGACCTTCTGGGACATATCAGTGGCATACTTGAGGCCTCGTTCTGGCCTTGCCTTGGGTGGTGGCTCTGGCCTTGGTTCCAGGGCTGCGGTTCTGCATGCTGATGCCATGTGACCCATCCTCCCCACATCTGTAGCATTTCAGCAGACATCGTGGGAGACCTAGCCTTGGGGCTGGCTGTGGTTCCCCATAGACTGGATGGTGCCTGGTCTGGTTGACCTCTTTCTTTGGTGTCTGGTTGCTTTCTCATTGGCTCGCAGCCCGCTGTTGACTTCTATGGACATTTGGAACCACTCAGAGAGTCGGTTTTGGATGTCCCGATAAGCAGTTACCTGGACGATTTGCTTTTCTAGGCTTGTTCTGAAAAAATGCACCAACAGCCGCTCTGGTAAAGGAGGTAGCCTTCCAATGACTCTCCTAAATTCCTGGATGTGTTCCTTGATGGATCAGCCCCTTTGCATTAGGTTTCTGAGCTCATCTTCCATGTACGGGTCCTCCTCTGCCTCCTCAAATATGGCCTCTAGCAGTTGTAGGAAGTCATCTATGTCTTGCAGTTGAGAGGCTCTCCTCTTGTGGAGGACTGCTAGCCATTCCCTTACTTCTCCCTCTAGCCCTTCTGCGATGGTGTTCACTATAGCTCTGGGGGATGGGTAGAGGTGTCCATAGCATTCTAGGTGGATCTCAGCAAGTCAAGGAATAAAGCTAGCTGGTCTGAGTTCCCATCAAAATTTCCCCTGAAACGGGGTGGTTCATTCAGCACTGCTCCTCCCTCCTCCTGTTGGCCCTTGTAGGCCTGCGCTCGATGCAGCTGGCCCTCTTCTTCAGCTCTAGTTCAGAGAGAGGGAGGGGGGTTGTCTGACCTGGATGGCCTGCCTGCTGCATGAGAGGGGCATTGGCTGCAGTCCCGGGCTCTTTCTCCTTCTGACTGGTGGAGAGGGGGGCCTGGGTTCCCATATGCGTCTCATCCTTTCAAAAGGATCAGCTGTCCCTCTCTCTTT
This sequence comes from Pseudoxenodon macrops, assembly GCA_032467955.1. Lineage (NCBI taxonomy): Eukaryota > Metazoa > Chordata > Lepidosauria > Squamata > Pseudoxenodontidae > Pseudoxenodon > Pseudoxenodon macrops. Next base: position 16,847 of record JANHFT010007317.1, read on the forward strand.
TGGCCGGCACGACGGCTCCTCCTCTTGAATGATGGCTTGGTCAAATTCCTCCCTCAGTTGCTCTATGGAACTCCCCAGGGGCTTCCTCAGGAGCTTTGGGAACCTGGCTTGTTCCCAGTCCCACATCCAATCCACTTTTCCCAGCTCACTCAGGGGCTTTTTCTTTTTCTGGGCATTGGGGTGGGGGAACTGAACCTCAGCTGCTTTAGGGGTTCATTTCTACCAATACTCATCCTTTCTTGCTTTGGTCGCTCGAGCGGACATCTCAGCTTTGATGTCTGGGAGGGGCTGCACTCCAGCTGCAATTGGGCTGCTGGGGCCTGGAATTACTTCCTTTCCAGTCGCTTGCAGCAGGCTTTCTTTGGATAGCCCATCATCTGCCATGGTTGCCTGGTTTTCTCTGCAAGCCTTCCAGATATCAGGTGCACCAGCAATCTTGTTGATTTATGAGATCTGATTCTCTGTAAAGTTTCTGAAAGATGCCCTAATTAATTCATGAGCCACAAGCCAAGCTTCAAAAGAAATATAGTCATTTATTAGGAGCAACATTCCGGAAATACTCCGATGTACTGACCTCATGTAAAATTATGGCCCCCCATGACCCTGTCTCACCCCTCATCCCTGGGCATGTCATAAATCACATTCTTCAATGAACCATGTTGATGGGCTGTGAAACCCACACCCCTCCTGTTGACTCTGGTAACCTAGGATACAATCTGAGGAAGGCATTTGTGGAATGTAATTTCAGTTAAGACATCCAAACAGCTTTGACAACTCTCTCCCCTTCCTGCTTATGGCAACTTGAAAGCTTTGCAAGTTGACACCGGGTCTTATTTTCTTTTGATCCCCCCAAAAAACTGCTAGGCCTTCTTTTCGGGGAGGTCTTAATTTCTCCCCCTCATGTACCAGTAGGAGACAGGGGTGGGATGAGTCGTCCCTTGCACCAGCTTCCGGAAGAGTCACAGCAGGCCATCCCACCATCGATGAAAGAGCTGTTTTGTGTGTGCTGCTCAGGCTGCCACCTCCAGCAAGCATGGCCGCTTTTGCAGCTCCAAAAGTGGCAGGAGGCCAAACGACGCTCCCACATGTTGCTTGGTCTCCTTGTTGCTTGCCGTACAGACAACAGGAGGTGAGGTAAGGCTGAAGGGGGGGAAATGGGAGAAGAACTCGCCCCACATGCCCTTACCTAATGGTCACACATGCCATCCACGTGGAACAGCCTCGCGGTGGCAGCTCCCACAACCCTAGCAATCATGCCCCTTCTTCTGTTAATGGTAGGCCCAGCAATGTGCCTCACACACTCCTTACCTAACATTGTGATGGTCGCAGCAGGCCATCTCACCATTCATGAAACAGCTGCTTTGCGGTGGCGCTCAGGCCGCCGCCTTCAGCAAGTGTGGTAAACTCCCCCCCCCCGCAGATTGTCCTTTCAAAGAGGAGTTTCATCACGATGACAAGGTGGCTGGAGGCAGTGTTTCTGTCAGGTTGGGCTTTCTCCTGCCTGTCCTCCTTTTCTCAGTCTATGCTGTCCCATGCAAAGCCTATAAGAGATCTGCAGCACCCACTAGGGCCCAAAGATTGCTTGTCTCAGCATAGCTGTAAGCCCGATGCCTGCAACACTGAATAGGCGTGCAGGCTAGTGCTCAGCAGCCCAAAGGTGGCAGCAGGCAAGGTGGCACACACGTAGCACGGTTCCACCTGCAATGGCAGCAGCATGGGGCGAGGGTAGGCAGGGTGGGTGAGAAACTCCTTGCCATCCAGACATTGAAACTCCACCACTGCCACTAGGGGGGGGGGAGATCCAATCCAAGCTCAGAGGGCTAGTGGTGAGTCTGTGGGAATACAGTAACAAAAATACCATAGTTCAGACCTCATGAAAAAAAAATCTCGTGAAGTTGGAAGGTTGCGCAGACTTCTTGCTCTGCATGCACAGCAGAGAACTGAGCTGGAAAGCAGGTTAGTGAAGGGATGTGGCTGCCTTGGAGGGTGTGTGTGTGTGTGAGAGAGAGAGAGAGAGAGAGAGCACATTACCACCAGCCCTCCGAGGTCGGATCAGATCTCTCAATCTCTCTTCCCCACTCCCTCCATGGTAGTGGCGGAGCTTCATTGCCTGGCTGGTGGGAAGCTTCTTACCCACCCTGGCTGCTGCTAGGACACTGCTGGCGTCACAGGTGGAGCCATGCTGCCTGTGCCACCTCACTTGCTGCCGCTTTTCGGCTGCTGAGCGCCAGCCTGCCCACCTACTTGGTGCTGCAAGTGCTAGGCTACAGCTATACTGAGCCTGGTGCCCTTCGGGCCTTGGCAAGTGCTTCAACTTTCATTCCGGCTGTGTGTGGGATGGCGGCAGCCGAAGCGGCATGGCTCCCCCAGTGGCTGCTCATGAAGGGGCCCTGGCAGGCTGGCGGTGCTCGGGTTTTCAGAGGCTGGAAGGCGATACGGCTGCAGATCTGCCGCAGATGAGGCAGACGCCAAAGGCACCTAAGGGCAGCCCGACGCCTGCTTTGCACAGCCGGTAAGAGAGCTGCATTGCCTGCCAGGATCCGAAGAGTGTCGGGCTCAGAGTAGATGTACAGTAATCCCGGTGTCTGCAGCACCAAATAGGCATGTAGGCTGGTGCTCAGCAGCCCAAAGGCAGTGGTGGGCGAGGCGACACAGGCAGCATGACTACACTGTTAAATGGACCAAGGCAGGCTGGCGGCACTCAGGATGTTTTCGGCAGTTTTCAATCTGAGATGATTCTACCCACCCAAGCAGGAGCAGTCCCACAGCGCTGCTGAGAGCGGTGCTGCCAGGAGGGCGAAGAGGCCAGCAGCAGCATGGGCAGCCACTTGGCCATTTAAAGACTTCTGGATTTCAACTCCCAGAATTTCCCACAGTGCCCCCCCCCATCAGCTCTTTCCTCTTTCTGGGTTGGGGTAGCTCAAGCCCACCGGGTCCTTTGTTTGATCGCACCCCACAAGGGATCCTCCATCCTGGCAGATGGTTGTCTGAAAGCTGAAATGGACAGCCGGAGGAGGGGAGGGGAAAGAAGGGAACGAGAAAGCATGGACCTTTCTCAGCACAAAGCTTCACAGAAAGCAAATCAAACCGTAATGGGGGGGATTTTCTTCTGAGTACAGTGTTAAAAGTTAACATTTCAGAAATGTTATCTGCGGAGGTCTCCTGGTGCAATCCTCTTCGCCTTACTCCAATCAGCAGGAAAATCCTGCCCCTTTTCCCTGCAGATCGTTCTATCCTTGGGAAGCTCTGCACAGATGCACACCCCAAAAATGCTCCCTCCGAAGTCTTCAGCCTTGCAATCCTGCACAAGGAAGGTGGAGGTTTGCTCCGAAGATGTGTTAGAGCACTGGGAGGCCTCCACCGAGAGACAGAATGAGAGGCAGCTCCCAGCCCTTGCTGGCTCAGCTGATCCATGGGTGGTGATTAAGGGGCCAAGCCTCCATGAGGTAACTGGGGAAGGGAAGGGCTGCCTCCAATGCTGGTCACACCTCCTTCACTGGGGCTTATTTTTGGGGTAGGGCTTATATTACGTCGATCCCAAAAATTCAGGCCAGGGCTTAATTTCAGGGTCGGTCATATTTTCGGGAAAACACAGTAATTATTGCAGTAAAGGTATTAAACCTCTAATAGGCAGTATGGGATAGAAAAGGAGAAACTTTGGCAGAATTAGCCATCCCACTCTGCAAGACCATTTAGTGTCCAATTTACTTTGTGAATTGATTTATATTGTAATTCCTAAGAGTCAAGATATTTATCTCTTAAGGACATTACTTTGCATCTTCTTCTGCTGTAGTATTTATTAACTACATCCCTGAAGGCTCAAACAGTGCCTCATAATGAGTAGAATTCATTATAAACTTTCTGGGCGAAAGCATGGAGCTGCTTTGTTCATTATATTATTGAGAAAGCACATCTTTCATTCCAAAAGTGCTCCAGCAGAGTAATTCTTCTAACAGTGGGATTTCATGCATTATCATGAATCACAGAAAATCTCCTTCATATTTTAAATGGGATTTATAATCATCCTGTTCCGAATATGCAAAAATCAAATTTAAAAGAATTTTTTTATTACCCACAGAATTTAATATTTAGCTGTATTGTCTGCCGATGTGTCATGATCTCTGTACAGGGATACCTGCTATTTTGCAGTTTTAAGATCAGCTTATAAGATTTAAAAAAAAGTAAATTGCTGCTTTTAAGACCAGCTCATTGGTCTTAAAATATGATTAAAGTACTATATATGATTGTATTTCTTTTTTCCCCCTTTTTGCACAACCAAAATTATCTTTATGGAAATCGTGTTGTTAAACAAAATCAAAGTAATCATTTATGAAAAACAGCAATCATTGCTGTATAGAATAGTTACGTTTCTGGTTAACTATAACTAAATCAAGTTACCATATTAATGTATATGGTCTGTTTGCAAAAATGAATTCTTTCCCCATTAAACTACCATAATTATTTTTAATTATGGACCCTTGATTTTGTATTTGGTAATCTACTGTAGTGGAAATTCATTTTGTTTTTGTTGTCTTAATTTCTACAAATTATCCATCTCTGACAACAAACTGTCTATTTATTTCAGAGAGACTTTTGCAGAGTTGCTAAGTTATACATAATTGAAATGTATGAAGGATACATAGAACATTATTGGGCTCATATGTACCAGATATTTATATTATTTAACACAAAGCCATATATCTTTTTGTAGCATCATTAAATATTTACTTTCCTAAGTATGGCTGCATCCTAAATTATTTTTAACTTATAAAAGTTGGCAATATGTTCATTCCCCAAAGCATACTGGCAAGCTTTTCTCTTTCTGTGAATAATTCATTATGTATGCATGCACATACTGGTGCCACTGGTTCAGATTTTGTTTTGCTGAACTTAAGAGCATAAATATTCTTTACTTGCATAAGAAACAATGTTTTTTACTGAACATTTTAAAACTCTCTGTAGTTGGAAACTATTTTTCTTGTATGTAAGCATAAGTCTTGTGAAATAAATATGAACAGTTACATTATAAATAATTGAGGGTTGAAAATCTGGTTAGCATACATGTTGTACCGTTATACAAGAAATATACTTCTGGTTCCGTTGGTTTTCAGATTATATTTCTCTTATCCTTTAGGTCATAGGGCAGAATATATGACTACAAGGTAAGTTATTAAATATACTCACATAAAGTTTATTTTATGGAAAGCTATAAAATAGGAGTATTATGTTTCCCTTTTTTTTTTTAAAAGAAGAAACTTTAAGAATAGTACATTAAACCCTCCATATTATAATCACATCTGCAATAATTTCTCAATGGGTCTCAATGCCTTCCCCTGCAAAGAAAAATGGTGGGCCCTTCTTCAAAATACTGTTTTAATGGCCTGTTTATGTATACACTGATGTATTTGTCACCAGTATCAGAGCTGTGGTGGCGCAGAGGTTAGAATGCAGTACTGCAGGCTAACTCACTGCTCACTCCAGGCGTTCGATTCTGAATGGCTCAAGGTTGACTCCGCCTTCCATCCTTCCATCCTTCCAAGGTTGAGGAGCCAGATTGTTGGGGGCAATATGCTGACCATGTAAGCTACTCCTCTCTGACTATAAAGCACTATGAAGCGGTATAAAAGTCCAAGTGCTATTGCTATCAGAATTCTAAATTCTATGGTCGGTACATACATTGATTTCTTCTTTCTTCTGTGTCTACATCAGTGCATCAATGACATATATCTTTGTCATTCTAAGGAAAGAATTCAGCCTCCTGATCAAAGTTCATTGTTTGTTTTGCATGTAGTGAATATATAGGGTATAACTTAAGGATTCATTGAAGAGAAGGTCTACTTGAATAAATTGCATATGGATATCTGGTGGAAGTGTTCATCTTTTGGATGGCCCAGTGCTCTTCCCAAGTATTGATATGTCAAGTAGTGACTGGGAGATAGCAGGAACAGAAACAGCTCATAAGAGTGTAAGGCCTTCTGGTTGCCACTGCCTCCTAATCTTATTTTTGGGAAATAATTGTGACAGTTGCAGTTACGTGTGGTGATATAAAAATATGTAATTTTAATATATCAATTCACAAAACAACAGTGGATTGCACTTGGAAAAAAGATATAAGACTTAAAATTATAGCAAATTTTACAAAAGAAGGTAGCTTAATAATAGCAATAGCATGTAGACTTGTATACCATTTCACAGTGCTTTACAGCCCTCTCTCTATGTTAGCATATTGCCCCCAACAATCTAGGTCCTCATTTTACTGACCTCAGAAGGATGGAAAGCTGAATCAACCTTGAGCCAGTCAGAATCGAACTGCTGGCAATCGGCATAATTAGCCTGCGATACTGCATTCTAACCACAGCGCACTACAACTCTAAATAAATAAATAAATAAATAAATCTTTTTAAATATTTGTGAAATTCTTATTTTCCTTTTTCTACATAACTACTTACTTTTATTTCAGTCCCCTCTGCTAAATTTCTGGATGGACACAACTAGAAATAAGGTTTCAGTAACTGCTAATTCACTTTATTGGCTCAGTCACTACTTCTAGTTAAAATTACTGTGCTCAAACATGGTCTTAATTAAACAATATAGAATATTCTGGAACACATACATGCATAGCACATAAGAAATAATAGAAATAATAATTGAATTAAAAGCTAGATTAGCATGATCAATCCATTATCTATCATTTATCATTTTACATTCTAGCTTTTGTCATTTTTGCAAGTTCTTTTTAAAGTAATTCATGATTTGTGTGTTTTTTTAAAGGCTATTGTGAGATTTATGCTAGCATTATTGATTTACCCCAAAGAGTTCTTCCTATAAAAATCCCTTGAACATTTTCCTACCCAAAATCTATCAAACCCTTCACTCGTGCATTTACCATCAGATTGTGTGATTGTTTTACTTATAAACCCTACCTCCCATTAGTTCCATATCTGCAATTGCTACTACTGGACTCAACATGGCCATCAATACCTTATTCAACCCATTTACCCAAAATAAAAAGATCTTCGCTAATGTTAGAAACAAACTTGGATGTATTACACTTGAAGCTGGTGAAGAATTCTCAGCCTTAGAGTTTTTAATATGGGCAAATCCTTCTGTGCACCACAACAAAGAATGTTAATAAAATTTATAATGCTATGATTCTCTTTGCCATGAAAATTATCAACATTAGAAACTAGTTGTAGAAAATATTAAGAAAATATTTTCACTATACATAAAACATGAGACAAGGAAGAAAACATCTTTGAGCAAAATAGTGCTTAAGAATAAAACTCTACGATTTTATGTACACATTTGTCAGTAAATTCAGATAACATAATTTGACCCCATTCTCTATAATTTCCTTTTTTCCATTGGTCTTGCTTTATGCAAATTTTTTATACCATATGTATATTCTTATAGTGTCCAGATTAAATTCTCAGGGAAGATTACATCTAATCATTATTATGCTATTCTGGTTCTAAGAACTCAGTATTTGTTTTTATTTTCTAAGGGTATCTTTTGTGATTTTTGTATTTACATTCTTCATCCTGTTTTTATGTACTTTATTTCTAATTACATTTTACAGCAGAGGACGACGAAACTCACACACCAGATATCAGGTATAGTGCTAATGAACTGATTAACATTATTTTGTCTGACTTTTTTTAATTACCAATTATTGGGAACTGTCTGAATTCAGCAATGAGAAAATTATGCATCTTTTAACATTTTTAATGGCTGAAATATTCCTCATCTAGTATATTTATAATGTCCATTTTTTTTCAACAAAAGATATAGAGAAAGCACTTACATTGCAAGAAATGAACACATGCAATGACACAATTGTTATGGCTTTTTGTGTAACAATCCTACCTATATTCACCTGTGAAAATCCTATTATCTGGGGAGTTTTTTGTCTATGAAAGCAGTTTACAATATCACAAAGTGTTTATTGTATCAGAAGAAAAAATGAAAGTCTTACTTTGCATTTAGTTCCTCTGTGGCTTTTTAAAAATTAAAGACATTCATTCATAAACTATATTTTTATCATCATTCATTACCAGTGCCAAGATATTTTCAAGGATGAATATACTTTCCACAAATTTGTTAGGAAACATAGTGACAAGTATAACATTTAATATAGACTGTTCCTTAAAGTTAATCCTGTAGAATTTGATAACTTAATCAGGAGTAGCTGCTACACTCTTTAAGAGATATATCTTCCCCTGAAATTGTAAACTCTTTTTGGAATGTAACCATGAGGTATTTTACAAAATTCACAAACAGGTCACCTCAGGAGTAATTGGTTTCTCAGTTCAGGAATGGAATGGAGAACCTTCTATTCCCACAGAGCCCCATATCTTACATTATCTTTTCCTGTAGCAGTGGGTAATGGAAGAATAGAGTAAAATCTTTCCTCTCCAGATAGTGGCTCTTGAAAACAAAAGCTTTTAGAACAAAGTACTTTGACATAAAACTGATCTTCAGAAGACATTCAAACCGGTAGACAATTCTTACTCTTTCTTAATTTCTGTTTCTGATCCAAAACAGGGCTTGGCTTATTTCTAGTCAATTTCTATCAATTGATGAGAGCTCTTTAATCCAGCAGTCTTCTTTCCCTGACATAATAATGATTTTTCAGTGATTTCCCATTCTTTTCTACAAGCAGAACAAAAAAGTTAAAGAAATTTAAAATTGCTCAACTTCCCATTTCACTAACAGAAAACTTTGCTGACCAAAGAAGCTTCACAAGTTGAAACCACTTGGATGCATTTTTTAAGTTTCATATTACTTATTTATTTGTTTAAAAGATTTTCCTTGCACTTTTCCTCAAAGAGGTTACAGCAGTTTCCTTGGAGATCTCCTTTGTTTAATTCCCATGACAACAATCTTGCTAAGTAGGTTGGATTTGTGAAAAAGTGAAAAGTACAAAGGCTTCAAGTGCGTTTCTAAAGCTAAGGCTGATGACCTGGATATCCATGGTCTTAGTTTAACATATTAACCACCATTCATGTGATAGAATAGAGTGTGAGAGGAAAGGCTGGGAAAGGAATAGCAGAGAAAATAGAAAAAATAGTAAACAGATAACAAGTGAATCAATTGACAACTTATCTGATAAACAGCAATTTACCCCAGACAGAAAGAAACTAGAAAGAAGCTTTCTAATCTTAATTAACTCACTATAAATGAAAGTCTGATCTTCTTCTGTATTCAGACTAGTATTAAAGACATCTTACTGAAAATTTGTGTGATTCTTGGTTTTTTTATTTTATCCAAATTTATAGAATAACAGAGTTGGAAGGGACCTTGGAGGTCTTCTAGTCCAACCCCTTGCCAAGGCAGGAAACCCTACACCACTT
>JANHFT010007317.1:39729-51279 GCA_032467955.1 Pseudoxenodon macrops
TGGAGGACTGGCTAATCGCACCACTGACTGGCCCAACCAACCCACCCACCCACCCCCACTCACTCCTTATCTCACCTCACCCGCCTTGGCCACGGCATAACAGCTGCTGTTCTTCAGCTCCCTTGCTTGCTAGCTCGCTTGCCTCAACCATGTGGCCCCCACAGCCCAGCCCATTTGCCTGCCTTTGCCCCAGCCTCCTACGCGGCCCAGCTATCTGCCTGTCTGGTGAGCCTTCCTTTGCCTCTTTTCCGGTGCGAACGGCTTGTTACAGGGCCTTCCTAGGCCTCTTACAGATAAAAATGGAGGGCCCATGGGCCTGATCTGACTTCCCAGGGCCCTGTCCGGGCCTTCCTAGGGCTTCCCTGGCTTCTTACAGGCCGAAATGGAGGGTTCCTAGGCCCGATCTGCCCTCCCAGGCCCCTTCCAGGCCTTCCTAGGGCTCCCCTGGCCTGTTAAAGGCTGAAATGGAGGGTGTCTGGGCCTGATCAATCCCACTCCACCCCATTTCCCATGGCTTTACTGTACTTACTTTTCAAAGAGCTGCAGAAGAGGCTGAGCCACGTGGCAGAGAAGCAAACATTTTTTATTCAGAAGCCAGTGAAACTGTAAGAAGATGAGATGTAAGGAAAACAGCTTTCCTCGTCTGAATAAAAAAAAGACTTTGGCTTCTCTGCCATGAGGGCCTGCAGGCTTATTTTTTATCCAGGCTGGTCAGGCTTAGTTTGGGCAGAGTCTGGTTGCTGCTGACTGGCTAGTTTGAATGAGCAGTTTCAGGGATTGGGGCATGGCAGCCAATCAACAAGGGCCTTGCAGTTCAGCCCAATGAGACAAAGGAAGCAACCTCCCCTTTGATTGTCTCAATCCCTGAAGCAGGAGGCTACTGTGACTCAGTCCAGGCCTTTTCTACTACCAGAGGCCTGCTGGCCACATGGCCCCAGCTGAAGTCTTTTACTCAGAACCTGGTGAAAATGTTTTCCTTAGATTTCATATTCTTACAGCTTCACCACCATCTGAATAAAACACTTTGGTTCAGATCAACAGCCTCGCATACATAGTATTTGAAGTCCTGTTTGCTTGATCCTCCATAAATCTTCCCAGACACCTTTTTAAAGCAAACCAAATTGCTATTACCATGATTGCTGGCAGTGAATTTTGCTATTTTACTGTGTAAATGAATATTTCCTTCTGTCAGTTCTGAATCTGTCCTCCTTTGTTTTCAACTGTTAACCTCAAGTTATAATACTGTAAGAGCAGAGAAAGACAACTTTCTATCCATATTATGCATGTTGGTACATCTATGTTATTTTCTCTTTCCTTCAGTCCAAGCTGAAGAGTCACATTTGGTTGATCTCTTCTGATAGGGCAGATATTCCAGTTCTCTAGTCTTTTTTATTGTGCTTTTTTGCTGTTTTCCAACTGTAATGAATTCTTAAGGTACAGTGACCAGAACTATGTACAATATTTCAAGGTGGTCTTACCATAGCTTTGTATAAGGTAATTTCATGAAAATAAGTTTTTTAGTCCTAGTTTATTCTTCAGAAATTATTGGGTCCCAAAATGTACTATTTGAATAATAATATTTTTCTTCATTCAGCTTTGCTAATTTTTATTATGTACTCATGTCCCTTCCTCTGTATAAGCTATTTTTAAAGTCTTTATCTTTCACAGAATGTGATCCAATAGAAGCTATAGCCAAGTTTGACTATGTTGGAAGATCTGCACGAGAACTCTCTTTTAAGAAAGGGGCCTCACTGCTTTTATATCATCGAGCTTCTGATGATTGGTGGGAAGGAAGACATAATGGAATTGATGGCCTTGTACCCCACCAATATATAGTGGTTCAAGATATGTAAGAAACAGCTAAATTTATTTTAATACCAGAGGTACTCTTTTCAGACCAGCATTTTCCTCTGGTGGGAGATCTACAGATTCTAAATTCCAAATTACAGATACCAGAAATCTTTACAGCTCAACTGTTGCAAGTGCAACTAAAGATTACTCTCTCCTAGCCATTCTGTCATAAATATAACATATTTCCTGTTCTGTGATTTTAATTTTAGTTAGTTTGCTGTCTGTTAACATCAGCCTCCTTATAAGGCTAATTTGAAGTTATACCTTACTTACTCAACAATTAATAAACAATTATATTATTTTGAATATATCAAGTCATTTAGGCAGGCATCTAAAATGGAGACTGTATCTAGAAACTAAATATTGAATTGAAAACTACTCTGGTCAGAGGTTTTTGATAGCCATGTATTGATCAATGTTTCATTATGCATGTAACAAATGCCTCTGAAAACAGTAACTATAACAGCGGCAACTACAGTAAACTACAATGCAAAATGACACGAACACGAAGATCTCATCATGCAAATACTGCCATGATGCATCTTAATCTCTGATGCAAGTATGCCCGTTGCAGTATTTTCATGATAATATCACTATAAAAGTTTGTCTTTGGCTCCCATTGCTTCTCCTTATGAATCTCATGCAAAATAGTTGTTAGTGAAGAAAAGATAGAGGGAAATAAGGGGATATAAAATGGGCTGAAATAAAGCATGCCTTTCTTGTTTTAAAGCTACATACCCTAATTTTGCAAAATAAGATTTTTTTTAATGTTTAGGGATGATACATTCTCAGATACACTGAGCCAAAAAGCAGATAGTGAAACCAACAGTGGGCCAATGCTTGAAGACAAATCTTGTTCCAAAGATATGAGTTCACCAACAGATTTGAATTCTGAAGTATATCTAGGAAGGTAAATATAATCAATTATTTGTCATTAAATAAATCTGTTTCATTTATATTGCACTTCAAAATATTTAAAGCTGTTTTTCCTCACATATAGTAATCATTTTTATTACACACAGAACTTGAAAATTAAGGAATAATGACTAGTCATGTGTAAGTTAATATTTGAAGGGGCAACTTTTTGAGTTCAAATTCTGCATAATATCATTGCAGCATCATTGCCAGGTGTGGGAGGGTTTTGAAAGAATTATTTACACATTCTTTATTTTGTCTTCTGAAACTTCTGGAATTTGCTTTTCTTGCCCTGTCTTGCAGGCAGCGTAAGAGATCTGAACTCCCATTTTCTAGCAAACGTCCTGGCAGGACCAGTGATAGACACTGTCCAGTTCATACACCACATGGCCTTACTAATCCTTCAATGGAATTAGTTTCACCCAGTATGGCAAGCCACACTACTTCTCGAGCTGCCCTTCAGAACCACAGCCTCACAACAGATAGCCCAGAAAGGAGACGGAAACCTGGCCATAGCAGCCTCACCAATATTAGTAGACATGAATCTCTAAAAAAAAGTGACAGCCCTCCAATTAGAAGATCAACCTCATCTGGCCAGTATCCTGTTTTCAATGACCACAAACCACTTGACCCAGAGTCAATTGCTCAGGTATGTATTGGTAACATACAAACAACTGGGGAAGTGAATTGCATTAAGCAATATATATCTTTCCATCATCATAAATCCCTTCAGATATGTTGGCGTGAAAACCCCCAAATTGGACAGGGGAAGAACAGGTAGTATTTCAACTTTTTAAGAGTTGAAATCTTAGCACATCCAGAGAATTCCAGGTTAGGGAAGGCTATGTCATATCATCAGCATTTTGTAAATAGGTTTGAGTGGATAGTTCCTTCCTTTTAGAATCAACCATCATCAGTAAAGGAACAAGCAGTCAAGTATTTGGTAGGAGAGTCATGAAGGCCTTGGAAAAAATATTCAAATGCCATTATGTGTCTGTATCAAAGATCAGATTCGCAAGCCATGGTATTCCCAGGGATACTATGAAAGTTGGATTTTAAAGAAGCAGGATAGAAAGAGGTAGACTCCTGTGGTGTTGGAGAAGACTCTTGAGAATACTGTGGACAGCCAAGAAAACAAGCTGATGGATCAGAACAAATCAGAGTTCTCATTTGAGGCCCAAATGAAATTATCCTATTTCGGACAACTTAGCTCTTTGGAAAAGGTTCTGTTGTTGGGAGAGATGGAACAAAAGAGAAGAGGACAATCAGCAGCAAGATGGATGGACTCAGTTATAGTAGTGATGAGTGCACAATTGGAAGACTTAAAAGGACAGGTTAGGGATAGATCGTCATGGACAAAATCTTATCTATGTGGTTGCTAAAAGTCAAAAACAACTTGATGGCATATAATAAAAATTACTCTCTAGCAGCAGTTTAACTTCTCTGAATTGTAACTTAATCTGAATTCCCTGTATAGCTGCATTACTATTTGCTAAGATCTTTTAATTGCCATTTATTGATACAAAATAGGTCATTAGTGCCTAAATTTTATTCAAGTATTGCATATGTTTCTACAAGAAAACTTATTTTGCTACAAAAGTCAGCTTTTTAATACTGTGTTCTCAATATTTTGTTGTTATGGCAAATACAGTTCTGATCCTAATTGCACTTATAATGCTTTGCAGAATATGATTCTACAATTGTGTAGCTCCAATTGTTGTCCAGTGTAGACTTTAATTTATGCACCTACATGCATATTCATGCCTTCTTAACATAACCTGTATCTCTACAACCAATAACTTGAAAATGCTTTGATAATGTCAGTCATTTAAATTTGAAAGATTCTCTCTATCCTCACCCTTTGCAAGCATAAAGGAAGCTCCCAAATATAACACTAAAGATAAAGCTCAGATAAAGGTCTTCATACTTTTACTTTGATCAAAGCATCAGTATTATATTTCACTGTCAGGAAACCCCTGGTATTGCACTAGTAAACTGTGCTAAACCTGTTTTCTGTTTAATTTACAAAGCCAGTTTTAAATAAAATGAAATAAATATATCCTTTTTCATTTGTTTTCCATGAACATTTGTCTGTTCTCTTTCCCAGTTAAGCTTTTTAACTCTCTGCTTGGGGTGGCCTTTCCTACTTCTTCTTTCAGTTGTCTGTCCTTTCAGAATCATTATCACTTGAATTGAATGCTAGTGTATACCAGAGGTGGGTTCTAAATCTTGTTATTGTTGGTTTGCTCAGGGACGTGCTGCAGCCTCACACACACTTTGCACGCATGCGTGCATGCGTGCATGCACAGTGCTTTAAAAAGCTTCTGCGCATATGCAGAAGCAAAATTTAATATGGCAGTACCTATGGCGCTACTGAAAGAACCGGCTCAGAGGCATAGCAGACCTGGGTTCCTAACGGTTCTACCGAACCGTGTCAGTAAGTTACTAACAGTTCGATAAAACCGGACCAAACCATTACGAACACACCTCTGGTGAATACGCATACATGAGACAAAGTAAATTATTGTATTTTTGTATATGCATGTACACACACATGCAAATGCAGGATTTATATGTGTCTGTTGTTTCATATAAAAGTAAAGAGTATTTACAAAGCTTGAATTTCCTATTTCGGTAGTAATTGTCAACATATTTGCTTCTCCCTCTTAATAGGATATTGAAGAGACAATGAATACGGCTCTAAATGAACTTCGGGAACTGGAACGTCAGAGTTCTGCAAAACATGCTCCAGATGTTGTCCTTGATACCTTAGAACAAATGAAGAATTCTCCCACCAGCACCACCTCAACAGAATCTTTGAGTCCTCTTCACAATATCATGTTAAGAAATGCTGAGCCTCAGATTCGTCATAGCATTAGTTCTTCCAGTGATACTATGAGTACCTTCAAGCCCATGGTTACACCAAGAATGGGGGTGCAGCTGAAGCCACCTGCACTGAGACCAAAGCCAATAGTTCTTCCAAAAACAAACCCAAGCATAGGCCCCTCTTCTCCTTCCCAAGGCCCAGCTGACAAATCTTGCACAATGTAGAACCCAAGAAACCAAGTGTGGAGTGAACTACCAAAAGAATGTATCCGTGATAGTTGTCTGAATTCCAATGTATTATTAGTTTATATTTAGAAAAGGAGAGATTTGTTTTTTAAAATGTTAAAGTCTTGAGCTACCTACTTTAACATGATTATTTAATTGAAGTTGGGGTTCAATTTTTAAACTGGAACATTCAGTGTCTACTTTTGCAATATATGCTTAACACAGTTAAAGACTCAGTGAGTGCATTTTTACAGCATGCTGAGCTTGATTAGATTGGGTTGGGGGATGTAGTTTAGCATATTTCACAAACCCAGCCTATTTGGTTAGTTTATGATCCAGTGTATCGCAAAAGGGCAGAAAGGTCGTGTATGCCATTTAAAGCAACAGGAATGCACACATTTACTTGAAATCGCCACACTGCACCTTTTCTGATGAAAACATCAGTCACTGCCAGCATCACACTAATTTAACAATATATACTTGAGTGTGGTTTAAGACTTCACAAAGAATTATGATTATTTGAAATGAATGTTAAGAAATAGGGTTTATTTTTAGTGCTGCCTGTTCCAGTTCATTTTTCAGAAGGTCTGAGGCTGTGTTTTAAGAATTACTAAGCAGCCTGTCAATCAAGGCAAAAAGGAGATTCACCTTGACATTGCCTTCTGTAGTATCTATTCAGTATGCATGTGACAGTCCTAGTGCAGCTCACTGACAGGATATGAGGAATTAAATTGCTTCTAGGAAACAGCAGTTTTCTAAACCAGTGGAAATCTGTGGTCAGAATGACAATTGCAGTCTTCTTCTGATTGATATCCAGCAGACACTTTCACCAGGCTGGCCAGGAATACTGAGAATTGTGTTCTGACCCTGCTGAAGGACTCTCTATTGAAGAAAGTGGGTTGTTTCTAATGCTTCCACTCAGGCCAATTGCAGTGCAATAAAAGTAGACATTAGCCACTGAATCTCTTTGCTATCAATTCAGCTCAAAAACTGTTTACATTCCTAAGAGCCACTTGTCTGGGCAAGTTTTAATTAATCAATACTCTGTAGCAAAACATTCCTGGACAGCTGCAAACTAAAGGAGTAACTTGTTAATACTTTAAAGCTGCTGCATCTTCAAGATTATGAAACACAGTGCATACAGATTAATTGTGTTGTGTTTTTTGTTAGTTTATTTAAATTGAATTCTCTCTTTTTCAACTGGAATAGCCCCTTCAGTTAAGGCAACAGTTTATTCACAAGGCAAAACATTGTTTTCTACTGTACTACAATCTGAATAAAATGGGTCAGAACTATTTTTTTTCTAATTATGTCAGTATCTTTTTCATGTGTGAGTGAATGCTCTGAACTGGCATAATGCTACATCATTAGGAACTTTTCTGTTATATGTGACCTGTGTCGAAAACTCTTGCACAAACTGACACTTAAGCCATGTCCTTTCTCTGAATGTTTTATAGCTTTGCACTCTAAAGGAGACTCTATTGTTTGTCATTAATTTAAAAAAAAAACTGTCTAGGGAAATGTGGGGTAGGGGAGGAGTCAGTTTATATCCATTGACACACATAAAATTGAAACCAAATACTTATTTTCACATAGCTCTTGTCACAACAGAAACTTGCAGTTCTTCCAGTTGAACATTTTTTTCTTAAACTATATGAAATTCCAAAATATAGAACACTAGCTAATATGTGAAAACACTTGTTATTGCATAACATTTGAAAGGCATTATTCCCTGCTACTAAGTGAAGTTGATTCATTTTGTTAAGTGATTATAAATGCTAAAACTCATTAAATTATGTTTAGCTAAGAAGTTCACAAAAGTTGCTGTTTCCTAATGTATTGAAAATCAGCTGCTCAGTAGTTGTTTCTGATCTATTGTTAAGTATTATATTTTGTAAAACTTGGAGGCCTATTTTGGGGGGACCAATTTTTGTGTGCCCCAGATGGCGGTGTTAATAGCTATTTAGCAAACAAAATTAGAAATTAATGATATTCATTAATGTGAGACAAAGAATCCACTTAGGGATATTCAGCTATGGTATGTGGAATTATATTTTTGCCCTCAATAGACTAAAACAATAGAGCTTTCATATTTTTGAATGGAGTCACCAAAATGAACTATGACATGTCTCTACCGTAGAAACTTAACTAGGACCACACACTCAGTATTGAGGCTTCAGCTAATATAAAACTTGTGAAAAATGACCGTGACTCCTGCAAGGTTGAGAATTATTCTAGACCAAATCTGAGACCTATGGGACAAACTTGAAAATGTCAGCTTTCTTTTAAGTGCATTCTAGCCTAGCGATTGTTGTTATTAACAGGCCATATGGTGTAACAAAGGTGGGTGCCTGTATCTTGAAAGTGCATAAGGAAATTCTGTATGTCTGAATATAACTCTACTGGCTTCCATACTGCTTATATTAGAAATTGTTTAGTGAAGAAAAATATTATGAACAGTGAGTTTAGTGAATGTTTCCAGTTAGAACATTCACTTGAGTTAAAATATGTGTAGTTCGATGGTATGTTGTAGCTACTTCAAGTATAGTAAGTGGATATGTAAAGGGAAATGGATACAACTACAGGCATAGTGAAGGCTAAATGCCTCTGTACTAATCAAGTCAGTATTGTCCTTGACTGTCAGTTAGATAGATTGCAGTGCTGGTAGCTTCCTCCTTGTTGACTGTTACCTAATTGTGTCAATGTACATCTGTAAGTATGTACATGTAAAAGTGCCTTTACATTTTTAGAGAAGCTGTTTTGGCTTAGCTTCTTATACTATTGCATTTTTATTTTCATGTTCTGTTGTTTTTGCTGCATTCCCACAAAATTACTTCCATTCTGGGGGGGGGGGAAGGAATTACAATTGCACAGTCCTGGAAGAAAAAAAGAAGAAAATGTACTGTTAAGTTGTTGTGACAATGCACTTTGATGTATAGTACTGTACATTTTGGCATGTACCATATACTTTCAAAATTGTTTCTCATACTATAACTTTATAATAAATAAGGATAGTTCTGTCAGAGTATATTTTTATTGAATGATATCTGTCAATCATTTTTTATTCTTGGATGCCCTCTAGATCCTTTCTCCTTATTCAGTAAATAAGAGCTGCTTGTCACAGATGAGACACATTGTATTGTTTGCTCCATCAATTCCTAAATGGAAATTTCAAAGTAGCTTTAGAGTGTCAGATTCTTTACTTGAGGGTTTATTAGTTGACCAGGCAGCCAACATGTGATGGTGGTGCAACATCAGATGTAATACTTCTGAAATGCTGCCAAAAAACTAGAACTTTCCCTGCCAAATTTAAAATGAGAAATTCCAGTCCATGTTAATGTAAGGCCTTTGTTATTTTACAAAGGTTGCCAAAACTGGAAAAACTACCCTTAAAACATTACATGTTAAAAACTTATACCAGACTATATGTTATTGCATATTCACAGACAGCTATTTAGCTGAAACACTACTCCAACCATCTACCAGACTCATCCATAATTATTCAGTGCCTTGTTTTAATAACAATTACAAATATTTTATACCATTTCTTATTAGCAATGGTTCCAAAATATTTTATTGTTATGAAAGAAGGCTGGAACAATCATTAAAAAAAAAAAGATGTGACCATAGGGATGAGCTAGGAAATGCCAATATGAAAATTGGAATTTAAAAAATGCTTGAAATACTTCAGCATTTGTACTGCTGCTTGTACAGGTAGCTCTTGAATTATGACCACAATTAAATCTTGTAATTTTGGTTGTAAATCAATCCTGCAACCCAACCTGAACTGACTGAGAAAGGACCAGATGATCCACTTTATCCAGGGTCTTTTTCTGCTGTCATAAGCTGCATCTCTCCCCCCCCCCTGCCCTCACCATCCACACTGACTGGAACAGTCCCTAAAGAAAGGAAGAAAACCATCACAATACAGTGCCGCCCACCTTCAATTTCCAAAGCCAGCCAGAAGAATACCATGATTGATGGTATTGAACAGCTTCTGAAAAGTCAGGAAGAGCCAGGATGGATGCACTATCTCCATCCCTTCCCTCCAGAGGTCATCCATGAGTGCAATCAATGCGGTTTCAGGCCCAACCCTGGTCTGAACCCTGATTGAAAGGGGTGTATATAATCCACCTCATTCAGGGGCCTCTGCAACTACAAAGAACCCAAAAAGAAGCTGGATACTGGACAAAAGCTACCCAGACAGCATAAAAACCAGTCCTTTTTGGGAAACCAGAAAGCTCTAAGGCAGTGATGGCTAATCTTTTTCTTCTTGCATGCCAAAAATGGCAGAGCACGTGCGCTACTGCACGCATACGTGCCAAAACACAACCACACACACACACACACTCCACTGCCCATGTGCACATGTGCCCCCCCATTGGGCCATTTTTCGCCCTTCAGAATGTGAGAAACAGCCCAACGGGACTTCCGTTTTGCCTGTTTAGCTGTTTTTCAACCTCCAGAAGCTTCAGGGAAGCCTCCTGAAGGCGAAATACAACCCTGCGGGCAAACCGGAAGTTCGGGA
Organism: Pseudoxenodon macrops; assembly: GCA_032467955.1. NCBI lineage: Eukaryota > Metazoa > Chordata > Lepidosauria > Squamata > Pseudoxenodontidae > Pseudoxenodon > Pseudoxenodon macrops. The sequence goes on from JANHFT010007317.1 coordinate 50,075, forward strand.
ACGGACTTCCGGTTTGTTTATTGGGCCTTTTTTACCCTCCGGAGGCTTCAAGGAAGCGTCCTGAAGTCACTGGAGGGTAAAAAACGGCCCAACAAGCAAACCAGAATTGACTTTGATTTGCCTGTTGGGCCATTTTTCACCCTCCGGGAGCTTCAGGGAAGACTCCTGAAGCCTCTGGAGGACAGAAAATGGCCTTATGGGCAAACCGGAAGGCGTTGGGTCGTTTTTTACCCAAAAAACAGGGCAGTGCGTGCTCTCAGAAATGGCTACGCGTACCACCTGTGGCATGCGTGCCATAGGTTTGCCATCACTGCTCTAAGTGAAAAAAAAAATTGTAATAGTTTTTTATTTTTAACACAAATACATAAAACATATTTATCCATCAGCGGTGTGTCGTGTAGTTATATACTTCTTATACACATTTATATTCTCTTCTTTATAAATTCCTACTTAATTTCTTCTTAATTTTAACATAAATGACCATTTTTAACCTCATTTTGGTTCTAACCAAACTCCTTTTTTCCCTTCTATCCATTTATAAAACATTTCCCAAATTGTAAAGTATTCTGTCTGTTCTTTATCTCGAATTGCTAATGTTAATCTATTCATTTCAGCACGTTCTAGTATTTTTTAAATCACTTTTTCTTCTTCTGGAAGTTCTTCATTTTTCCAATGCTGGGCATGTACAATTCTAGCTGCAGTTAACACATGTATCATCAAATATCTGTTCTCTTTCCCATGCCTGTCAGGTTTTATTCCTAATAAGAAAGTTTCTGGTTTCAAATCAACCCTTTGTTGTATAATTTCTTCCAACCACGCCTTGATTCTAGTCCAATACAATTTGGCGTATGCACAAGTCCACCACATATGATAGTATGATCCTGGTAATTGGTGACATTTCCAACATTTTAAACATTTTTGCGAGTCTCGCTGGTGGTAGGTGCCATATGTAAAACATCTTATACAAGTTTTCTTTATACGCAATTGAAATTGTTAATTTATAATTTACATCCCATAGTTTCTGCCATTTATCTAATTCTATCGTATAACCAAAGTTTTTTCACAGACTATCATTGTTTCTTTTACTTGTTCTTCTTCTAGCTTTATACCCAGAATATAATTATATAATTTTTAATTAGTTTCTCATCCACTCCTGTCATAATCTCATCTAATTCTGTTAATTCCATATAGAAACCTTGTAATTT
>JANHFT010007319.1:0-20539 GCA_032467955.1 Pseudoxenodon macrops
AGGGAACAGAGGAGTAAAATTAAGAATTAAACTTGATGGTGAAATGAAACTAATAATGAAATAAACATGATGATATTCGTATAAAAACTATGTAGATGTTAAGGTATAAATACTGTATATACTCTGACAACAGATTTTGTAAGATGTGTGTTTGTGTTTTTAAAAATAAAAAAAAATTGTTTAAAACAAATCTTGGCTTGGTTAGGTTGTTGAACTTTTGTGTGCATGTTGCTCTTGTATTTACTTGTGATATTAGGGTTATTCATGGTATTAAGAAGCATTAGTACTGCTTTTCTCCCTCCCCCATGCCTATAGCACAGAGTAATATATATATATATATATATAGCATACCGTATACGGATTTCCCAAAAGAAAAAGAAAAAAGGAACACTACAGAAAATTGGCTAAAGTTACACTTTTGAAATAATAATAAGAGCTCGTAGGAACATGTATTTAGTGACAGGAATGTTAAACAGTTTACCTGTTCTTTGTCCTATAATTGGTTGGTTGATTAATCCAAATAATTAAAAAAGAAGAAGAAAATGAAAAGACTGCAATCTGTTCTTTCTATTTGTAGAGAGACACCTTTGATGATAAAATACTAATCTAAATAAATGTTTCAGTTGGTGAGAATAAAATTATGTCCCCATCATTTCCTGTAGGAATTTAGTTTAATATTTTCAAAACTATGCTTGTGGCTATTTTTGCTGCAATTTGGTAGATAGCATTCAGTTGGTCTTGAACTCCCTTTGTTTCCTACGTGTGAAACAACTAAAATTATTTGCATTTTATTCTGACAAACAAGCCACTGGGAACAGTTTGAGTGGGATTGTTTTATTCCAAGCTTGCAACAAAACATATTCTCTACTTGAGTAACTCAGCACTAATATCTGCTGACAGTCAATAATCACTTGGATTTTACATTGGGGGGGAAAATCCTCATTGATAACTTAGTGCAGGAGCTTGTTTAGTGCTATATTTTATTGGAAAATAAAAATTTGTATCTTACAGTTTCCAAAAATCAGTCTCTACCTGATGTGACTTATTAAGACTTATTATATTTGGAAACATGTATTTAAAACATTACTGTTAATCTTATTGTTTTTTATTACTTATTTATCTAGCCTTATATTATTAGGGCAGGAATCGTGTGCTTCATAGTTATGGTGTCTACTAGCAAAATATATTGCCTGTATCACTTTCCTCAAGAAAAATAGCTCCATTTCTTGTACCTTCTACTTTCCTGATCCATCTTCCTTTTTCTTTTGCTTCTAGGTTTCTTGCATGAAGAACAGGGGATGGTTTCTAGATATTTTTCAGAGCCCTTTTATCAACTTTTAAAAGTATAATTTTATTAAGGGTTTTATTACAACTAAATTTATTACAAATTTAGCTTGTATAAAAACTAATACAAGCTAAATTTAGCAAATGAGAATGGAAAGAATTAAAAAAGAGGAGGAAAAGAAAGAAGAAAAAGAAAAGAAATATGTAAAGTGACTTCCAACCTTTGTCTCAATAAGTATCAACAAATTTAATAACTCTTTACTGCCTATAAGGTTACAAATATATATTCTTTATCCCATCCCTTATCTATTAGCAAGTCGCCCCAAAAATCAACATTTCAATCCTGACGTCAGCAAAATGTTCATAAAGGGTTGAAAGAACTTTGCAAAAAAAATACCTTAATTTAACCTTGATCAAATAAACCAACTTTCTATTCCTTGCATTCACTTCTGACAGTCTTAAATGTTAATTCAATCAAATATTTTAGGATTGTATTTTTCTTTGTCCCATCACATATTTCTTCAACACTTTAACAAGTATTTTTTGTAGATTCAGTAGGAAAACATTTTCCAGGTCATTTTCTTGGTTTATGATCATTATTTCCCTTTTAATTTTTAAGACTTCTGACAGTTTCTTTTTTATAGCTATGAAGAATCCTTTTCCAAATCATTCTCTTGGCTTGTCATCTGTAGTTCCACTTTCAGTACTTTTTCTGTTTTGTCAGATAAATGTCCTTCCTATCTGTCATTCCTCATTATCTTTTGAACATATTCCATCCACAGACATATTTAACGTTCATATTGTAATTAATAATTTTGGGCTCAATTCTTCAAACAACTTCTTTAGTGTTTCTAATGTTATAACATTTTGTGCCATTTTTTAAGTTTCTATATTAGCTGACATCAAGAGCAGGCTTGTAGTGTATTTTTCCGTCTGCTTATGTTTTACATTTTGTAAAATTAGTTTTGGCAATGCAATTTATAATTCTCAGTATAACTTATACGACTGTTTTGAGTATGGTACTCAGTGCTGAATAATTTCCCACGAATATTTTAGACTAATAATTAGTGGTCTTGGGACACTACTTTGCAAATAGTTAAAATTTGGATTTTGGTTTTGCACTCAGTATTTGCCTCAGGGGGAAGCAACTATAGTTTTTATATTCCTTATTTTCATATAAATCTGTTTCTTTGTATTAGCTTTTATTTATATTTTGCTGTGATATGGAAACTGAGTTCAGTATATATAAACAGTTGTGGGGAAGGAAATTTATTTACATTGGGAATTCTATTTTCAAACTTTTCATGTATAACTGCTAATGTATTTACTTTTTACAACTTTCCTTTTGTTGTTCCTTATAATTGAGTGTGCTTGAATAAAGGTGGTTTATTGGCTTACCTTTTAAGTAAAATAAGTAAAAAGGCTACTAAAGACTTTACCTGCTTCAGGCCATCTGCTGTTGTTGAGAGGGAAGCAAGATGATAATTGCCATATCAGCTATAAAAGCATGTAAGCTTGGCTACTTTAAAATAAAAATTGAAAAGTAGACATGATCCCATTCATATTTTCACATTCTAGGCTACTTCTTACTCGCATTAAATCAGTGGGCCTGAAGGGACTAAGGATTGCCAAAATGTGGCTAAATGCTTGCAAAGATAGAGCTTAAATCTCAACTTACTTGAAACTCAATTTGGATCCCAATATATACATTTCTAAGATAACATAAGCCATGAAGTATGCTCCTTCAATTGTTTCTACATATAAACTTGCATTCTAATCTCTTAGGCCTCTTTATAGGAAGAAAAATAATAGGATGAGGATTGCACATGCAGGGAGACCCAGTGAAGGAGGACTTGGTTATATGCATGTGAGCACAGGGTGACCCATGGAAGGAGGGCATGGCATGGTGTGCAGAAAAGTGGGAGGGATTTGTAATCTTCCCTCCTGGCTTCCTCATTAGTTTTGCTTGTGAGATCCTGGCCAAGAAGGTCACAAATGATGATCATGTGTCAATGGAATGCTGCAACCATAATTGTGAGCTGGTTGCTAAGAATCTGAATTGCAGTCACATGACTACTGAGGTGATGGAATGGCGGGAACTTTGAGGATTGGTTCTAAGTACCCCTTGTTCAGCACCATTGCATCTCACTGAATGAATAATTTGGTAAGCAAAAATCTATTATAACAGTTATAACCGCAACAAATGAAAATTGAACATTCCACTTCTTATATTATTGTAAGTATACCAAACATTATCCCATAATGTACTAAGTAAAGTACAATGCATATGTTAATCATATGGGATAAATAATTTGATGAAAGGATGAATTAAAGATAGTTGTACTGATCAAGCATTACAGACCTTAAAGGCAAATATAGATATACTGAGGTATCGACAGAAGAACATATTTGCAACTGAGTGTTGAAATGAGGAATCCTTGGTGTTCTCTGATATTAGTTGTTTTCTTGCAGATGTTTTACTACTCAAACTAGGTAACATCATCAGTACTAGTAGGGAATGGGGTTTGTTCTCATTTTCTGTTAAGGATAACACTGCCATACACCAAAAACATATCAGAAACTATCAACTAGCCCCAGAAGACAAAACAGGAGTCATCTACATCGTACAGCATAAGGCTTCAACAGGCAAAAGACTAGCATATTACACCCATGAACAACTAGCAGCCAAAAGACATTATGGAAACTTCTTAATTTCATAACACATGGACAGATTCAACCATTATTTCAATTGGGAAGCAGTACCTATTCTAGACCAAGCCAAGTCAAAAAATGCTAGAGAATTCCTGGAAACCTGACATTCAGACAAATCAGCCATCAACAGGCACAAGAGACAATCAACAAGCCAAAAATCTCCTTCCTAATATTACCTTCTTTTCCATGGCTCAAGGAATGCTTCTGCTCTTTGTTTTTGTAAGTGTCTGAACATTTTCCTCAAGGCCATCTCTATAGTTCTCAAGAGCAGTTTTCCAACCTTTTCAGCTTTGTGGACCAGCTGGGAGTGGGGAGAGGGAATGATGTGTAAATCACAGAGCTGGTCTAGAAAAATAGTAGAATGAAAAGTCATGAGAAGTCAAGAACAACCAGCAGTTCAATTATCCTAATATTTCTCCCAATCTGTTAGGATAGTTTTTTTTCAAGCAGGTGCTGTCTGAATATTTAGAATTTCCAGAATCCTTAAGCAACCATTATAGCTGTATTTTCAAGATTCTATATTTACCCTAAATTAGTATTAAATATATTTTCTTGAAATGTATATGATTCCTGCTGCAATGGTTTTGTCAGCTATGTGAGGCCTGGCCAACTTTGATCTGGACATTGCCAAGCAATGAACTTGTTCAGGTTATCTCTGCTTATTACTTGTACCTAATGAAATTAAAGATGTTTACAAAACTCCTCTAATACAAACACTGATATTTTAGAAAGCTCTCTTTCTGTTCCCAAATCATATTGATGCATTCATAGTACACAGATCTTCTATTTATGATTTTCACATATTATTCAGATTGCTGGGCTATAATTCTCAGGTTTATACTACTAAGGTGCACCAGGATTTATACAAGATCATTAAGATTCATTTTCAAAAGAATTGTGAATGTACCAGAGTGCAGAGAAATTCACAGAAGAGGGACAAGGGGCAAAAAGGGCATCATAATACAAACTACGTTCCTTATGTGCATTTAGGTGATATCATCAAGCCCATGACTTCATAATACGGTACCTGTGATCATGATTTTGGTATCATCATGATGACTAGTAGCAACATTTATGATAATGCAAGAAAGGATCCTGATGAGATTGTATGGTATATTTGACTCAGAATACCTTATCCCATCCAGATTAGTCTACATATGAGCTGAAATGCATCAGTAAATTGTTTTTAGAAAAAGAAATGGATGAGAAATTAAAACTATAGCATGCCAAGCATACACTGTTCTGAAATCATTTTATGAAAATATCAAAATGTATCTGGAGGACAGAATAGAATGAAGAGCATAAAGTGCCTACAGAGCTGTAATGGAAAAGATCAAGGGAAATCTTACTCAACCCAGTGAAAATATGGAAAACGGCTGTTCCAATGAATTCAGAAAATGTACCTTACTCAACAAAGCATTCACAAAACATTCCCAGCATTTGTTTCTCATTATCCCTTTTTCAATCCCTACCACAATGCATGAAAGCTTTTATGCTTTCCCAACCGTTCCATAGGGGTTCCCGTAGTAATAATTTTTGTCGGGTTTATTGTAGGGACAGATGAATAGATTACATTAAAAGAATTTCCACTTGCTATTAATTTCCTAGAGGCTTTATTTTCATTTGTCTGGTTTGTCTGTCTTTTAATTGACTCTTATGGATGTAGCCTAGTCTAGCTACTTTTTAAAATGTACATTGTATCTGTGAAATTTATTTTCTTTATATGGTATTATTTGCTAAGCTGTATTAGCAACTGATTTTATTTTGGGCACTTAAATTCTTCAACTGCAGATTGTATTGCACACTCTAGATGTGCTTCAAATATTCCTTCTCTGATGCTTTTCCAAATTATCATTACATGGGGGGGATTAAAAAAGTCAAGATGATGGCTGTAACTGTTGAGCAAAGACCCTCTATCATATATGTCTCACATTTCACCCTCACACAAAAAGAGGCCGAACTTGGTCACAATTGCCATTTTGATGTTGTTCATTGTTCCCATAAATACCCTGACTAAAACATTGTCAGTCACTAAATGTTTAATTACCATAGGTTTCTGTTTGGGCTAAACTTCACTTCTCATATTCTAGAGGAAAGGAATTCAAGGAAGAGATTAACCAACATATATTAGCCCTGATGGTGTAGTGGTTAGAATACAGTACTGCAGACTACTTCTGCAGACTGCCAGCTGCATTTCAGCAGTTTGGCAGCCTTCCATCCTTCCGAGGTTGATAAAATGAAGATCCATATTGTTGGGAGCAATATGCTGACTCTGTAAACCACTTAAAGAGGGCTGTAAAGCACTGTGAAGCGGTATATAAGTCTAAGTGGTATTGCTACTGCTATAATAAGTAAACAGAATTTCATGTTCAGATGAAATTTCAGCAGTATAAATACCAAATACTGAAAAAAGACCAAGAAAGAAAACATTGTTTGCTGTATTAAACCAAATTATACATTTGTCCCTTTCCCACTCCCATATCCAACAGATATCTCAGACCTCAGGTAATATACTTTCACTAAACCTTCAAGGTAGCCTATGAAAAAAAAAGGAGGATATATATCAGAAAATAAAATAATCTCCTGCCTTGACACTCTCCTAATATGCTGGGAGTATAAATGCTGACCAGCAATGACTACCTTGAAGGTTGCCTTAGAAATTCTACAAGTTGTAATCTGCACATCTGGATGCCACTGGGTAGGGGGAGTTGGCTTTAAAACTACCCAATAAACACCTGGAAATAATGGGATTGTTCCTATAAAATATGTTCTTTAGACTATTGAGTGTGCTCTGTTCTCTATTGCACTTTTCTGCATTTGTGATGCATTCCTTATCCAATATGATAGATTATTTATATTACAGAGGTGTCATAATACTTACCTATTTATTGGGTATTGGTACCTGGAGCCTACTTCAGATTTAGCAGAGAGGACATAAACAAGCATGAGGGTGGGATACAATAGCCTTTTAAACCAATTAGGATGTGATATCCCAATTAAATGTTAATAGATACTCCTATTCATGTTGGCAGCTAGAATACTACATTGTAGACTAATGAACGGCAGACACATAATGGACAGTGAAGAAATAATGTATTGACACATTGTGGAAAATATCAAATTAACAACACGGAAATCCCAAATAACGAACTCAATAGATGAAAAGATTCATGAAATAGGTTCCTAGTCTAATGGCGTATAGTTATAAATGCTGAGGGTGAGATCTTGATATGTCCTGCCTGTAACAATTGAAATACATGAAATAAACTCAGAATTAATGAATGTCTCTTTGTAATCATTAGATTTAATATAAAATATAACAAGGAAACTGTGGCTACCCATTGTCTGGAGTCCAGAAAGTTAGAACTGCATGAAATTGAACATAAAAGATAAAACACGGCATATATAAGGATACGTGGGGTGGGGGGAGGCAGAAAACAGAAATATGCTTTTTAAAATGCTTTCAAATTTCAGGAGTAAGACAGTCTTGCCCAGCAAAATCTTCCTGAAGTTTTGCCTGCAATTCCATTACCCAGAAAGCTGGAGAAAGTCAGATTAGAATTTGTTTGCATACATTTGGAAGCACAGAAAGGTTTAGAAAAAAATGCAATCCATTAAGGATCTAAGTCCCAAGCTCTTCATTGTTTATAAACAAAAATATCAATACTTATAAAGGAGAATATTTGTAGCTCAGGGTTGACATGAGGGGTCCTTGGTACTCTGTGAGTTTTGTTGTTTTCTTGCAAATGAAGATGAAGATGAAACGTCTGCAAGAAACCAGACAAGCTCAGAGAGCACTAAGGATTTCTCCTTTCAACCATCTTACAATGTACACTAACTGAACAACCATCATGGATGATAGAAGAAGAAAGCTGTGGGCATAACTTTCATTCAGGAGTACTAAACAGAAATTCTTACATTTTCTTTTCCAGCAAAATATTCTTCTATTTTACTACCATACTACCATTTTACTAATCTCTTGATGATAATTCTGAACATTATTCCTGGAGCTAATGAAGCCTGCTACTATTGCTACTCTCATTTTCTGTTACACAATTCTGAAGTTTCCCTGGCTATATACTTTCCAAGAATGAGGAATTCTTTCCTGATGTCTTGCCTTGGGATTTATTTGAATACAGAAAATTAAGAGGCTGTAGACTTCTGGAGCAGAGATGGGTTCTAAATCTTGTTACTGCCGATTCTCTCATGGGTGTGTTGTGGCCGCGTGTTTGCTTTGCACGTGCATGCACAGTGCTTTAAAAAAGCTTCTGTGCATGCGCAGAAGAAAAATCCAAGATGGCGGATTTTGGCGCCATCAAAAGAACCGACTCAGGGCCATGGCAGGCCCTTCAGTTCCTAACAGTTCTACCGAACTGTGCCGGTAAGCTACTAACAGTTCAGTAGAACTGGACCGAACCATTAGGAACCCACCTCTTTTCTGGAGGAATTATACAAAGAAAAACAGACTTTGGCTACCTTAAGTGGAAGAACACCACATTCCATTTAAAAGTACAGTATTTCACTGAATTTCCTTTCATGAAACTGAATAACATCTGCTTTTGTAAAAATGATTTTTAAAAAATCTTTGACACTAGTATCAAGAAGTGAAAGTGAAGTTTTAATACAAATGGCTAAGCAGCTTTGGAAGAAAAAAGTGTTAAATAACTTTTTCTTTTGGTCCTTGGAGGGTAGGATATTAACATAGGATCAGTTAAGTTTAAACAATTCATGTCTCATGGAATTTAAAGGCTTTATAGTAGCTGCTTTGGTTAATCTAGTTCTTAATGTTCTGAAACAGTTAAATTATTACCAAAGTTCCAGCATTTTAAAAAAAAACTAATTTTGGTATCTGGGGGTGGGAGCCTTATTCAATCACTTGAAAACAGAGCAGCCAAAGTTTTCAACTTTCTGATAATTTAGTCTAGCCACTAATATCAAAAAAGAAAGAACGAATGAGCAATAGTAATTTATATGAATGCTTTCTTTCTCTGCTAAATGGCCACTGTATAGCCAACCCAGAGGTGGGTTCCCACTGGTTCTATACGGTTCTGTAGAACCGGTAGTAACTCTGTGTTGATGTCATGAATTCGGTTCTGTTGGTGTCTCCATGGGCTCCCTCATCTTGGATTTTGCTTCTGCACATGCACAGAAGCTAGTTTTTGACTGCCCTGCATGCGTATGTGCACTCGAGGTGCGACCCTGAGCGAACCGGCAGTAAGAAGATTCAGAACCCACCTCTGAGCCAACCTCATGTGAACTACCAAAAAAAATTGTCCAAAGCTTGTCTAAATTTGTGATATAAATTTAAAGTTTAAAAATGAAATGTACAGGATATTTAGGACACCAAATTGAAGGCCCTGCATGTTTTATCAGTCCTGCTTTCAGATAGGAAAATACAATTAATTTTTTTCCATGAAGAATTAAGGAGCACAGGGAATTTTACTCTTCCAATGATATATTCTTGTGGTGGTTTCAGGTTCTTTTCCAATTCTCTGAAGTTTGTCTCAACTTTGTTGCTTTAAAATATGATTCTGATAATCAACATTAAGTCAAAATAACAATTAAAATGGATAAGTGAAAAAGAAGGAAACTATTGAATTCTTAACTGAATTATTTCAGGGATGGAGGTACACAATGTATTTCAAACCTCCTGTATATTTTAATAGCGTTAGAATAGCAAGCTTTGGGTCATATTCACTTTTTCTCTTTTGCTAAGTCTACCTTCTGGTCTTACCATTCTCTGTCTGCCAGTTCTGGAAAAAAGGGATGGCAGATAGAGCCTATAAAGCAACTTAATTATACTCTGCTTTTTATTAATAAAAATCATCTCAAACTTCACACTTCATTTTCAATCCCACTGGTAGACTAGACCAGAAAATGAACTCCACAGGTTAGCTAAACTATTTGATTGAACTTAATTTTAATAAAGAATCTTGCAAATCTGCTTGGTTATAACCAGTGGTGAGATTCAGCCAGTTCGCACCACTTCGGGAGAACTTTCTGAGCAGTTTGGTGAACTGGTTGTTGGAAGAAATCATTAGGGCAGAGAACCAGTTGTTAAATTATTTGAATCCCACCACTGGTTATAACTTTTCCTTATTATATATTAGTACATTTTGGAGGCCTCTGCCTGAGCCACTTTTGAATGTTATCCCCTTCTGCACTTTAAAAAATGCTTCAGCCATTTTTGCCCTGGCAACAGATCAGCAAGGTCATCTTCCTTAATTTCTACATTTGGTTTGTCAATTAATTAGAATTAGTCTGCGTTTTATATGTTTAGTGATTTGCATATTTTTTTAAAGAACACTCGACATTATATTGGTAATAATTTGTATTGTTTGCCTGTTTTACTTGACTATTGTTTACTGATTATATTCTGAACAGAGTCCAGTCTCTGCTCTTAGTTCACAACATAACCTTTAGAGCAAGGGATCTATGGAGATTCTCAGTCATCCAGTTTATGGTTGCTTTTTCAAAGGGCAACTGAACTTTCTTTGTTTTTCCTTGAAGACATTTCGCTTCTCATCCAAGAAGCTTCTTCAGTTCTGGCTGAACAGTGGAGAATGGAAGGTTTTATATTCCTTGTAGTCATCTGGTTGTTAGTACTTTCTCTTCTCCTTAGAGCATGGATTAATTTAAATCTTACTAAAATAACTCACCATTTCAGGACCTGCTTTATGTGCAATACTTTGAGAAGTATCAAATCCTATTTCCTATTTTACTGCAGCATATTCTTACTATGATAAAGAGTATGTAAAGGATTGAAGAAGAATTGGAAATCATTTTTCAAAAGAATCATGTAATTTGCCTAGTTTCCACGATGGCATCATCAGATGTTCTATTCGACTCTCCTGACTGTAAGAACTTAATTCTTTCTTCTTCTTCTTTGTTTCTGTTTTTCTTGCTATCACAGAGGACTCTCCAAAAAATTCTCCAAAGCATCTGAGGGTTGGACAAGAAGTAACAGATGGAAGATGATTAAAGGGATCCAACTTAAAATTAAGGAGAAATTTCCAGATACTGAGAACAATTAATCAGTGGAATTGCTTACCTCAGAAAGTTGTGGGTCCTTCATCACTGAACACTTTCAAGAATAGATTGCCATTTGTTTGGAATGGTACAGAGTCTCCTGCTTAAGCAGAGAGTTGGACTAGAAGACCTCCAAGATCTCTTCCAACACTTTTATTCATTTTGTTATTCTCTTCCTGGTGTTCAACATTTCAGCTGTGCAGCAAAAACTTCAAACGTCTCCTCTGAAATGTGTTAGTGCATATTTGGTGCATTGTACTACAAGCCAAGTATGCTATCTTACACGAGATCCACCTGTGGTTCATTAGCTCTGCTGTTCATTAGCCTTCCATTCTCTTTGGATTAACAGCTCTGCCTGACCTCCCTTTTCAGTAGAGATATTACATGCTTACTTAATTGCTTCACTAGGACACTGGAAAGCATTCAGCCTGACAGGAGTGCTTAATGCTGATTAAAAATAAATTTTCCAAACAGGATAAACCTAAGAATACAACTTGTGCTCTGTCATAGTGCATTATTAATAGCATTCAATTATTTGGCCGGGTGTGCAGAGGCACTGCAATACAGTGCACAACGCAAACAGTAAAAGAGATGTATTGTACATAGAATTTAGATAAACTTGTGTGTTAGATATACATGGAGTAGGGACAAATATACTTATGGAAGGGTTTTTTGTTATGGATAGCTTTCTCTGTTCCTCCCACAGAGATTTTGGAATGTACCATTCTCTTGAAGCTTTTTAGGAGTAAGGTCCTCATAAAGAAAGCCTCCATTGTTCTTTAAAACATGTGGCTATTTAAAGCTAGCATTGGATGCTGAAAGTTATTGAAATACAAAAAATAATTTAAAACTCTACAATTGGGAAAAAGTGTTGAAAATTGCCAATTCTTCTTCCATCCTTTACGTACTCTTTATTGTAGTAATAATATGCTGTAGTAAAATACGAAAACATAAACTTGGAAGAAAACCACCATGGTCAAATTTTAAATCTACAAGAATAATGTAACTGTATTTTAAAAGGCATATAGTACTCTTGTTAAAAGTACCATTTTCATTATTCTAATGATTTAAGATGAGTAGATATAGGCAGTGGTGGGATTCAATTTTTTTTACTACTGGTTCTGTGGGCGTGGCTTGGTAGGTGTGGTGTAGCTTGGTGGGCGTGGCTTGGTGGGTGTGGGGGAAGGATACTGCAAAATCCCCATTTCCTTCTGATCAGCTGGGACTCTGAGCTGAGGTAGAGAATAGATTGGAGGCAGGGCCAGTCAGAGGTGGTATTTACCGGTTCTCTGAACTACTCAAAATTTCCACTATATGTTCTCCAGAACTGGTCAGAACCTGCTGAATCCCACCTCTGGATATAGGCTACTTATTTCATTAATACATTTCTCTTTCTAGGTACTTTCATGAAAACTTTAAAAAAAATTATAAGCATGATGTTACTAACTACAAAGTGGCCTTTTCTTTTTCAGTCTAAAAATTGAATATTAATTTTATAATATCCTATATTCATGTTCTTGATTAGTAATTTGGGAAGACAGTTTTGAGTAGAAAATTTTCCTTCATCACTTCAGCAAATTTAGTACAGTTAAGCTGAACTAAGATTTGTGTATGTATAAGTTTGTTGCTATAATTGCTCTCGGAAAAGCCCAAGGCTGAACTCTGGTATCTTGAATTGGAATTGAGTAAAATCCTGACTTTGGAAACTCATGTCTCGTAAATGTTGACAATACTGGGTCTGAAGCACTTATTGCTTAGCAGTGTTTTAATTTCTGAGTAGTTATGTGCACTATTGATAAAAGTCTTATTTGCATTTTCCTGCAGTGTGCAGAAGCTTATTTACTTGGAAACCCAACTTTAGTGTTTTCAACATACTGAATGACAAAGTAGCCAACCAGAGTTTAGCCTAGCATTTTGTGGGAAGCCAGTTTATAGTTCGGTGTGTCAGGTACATGAAGAATATTGTTTAATTTCATAAACCATAGTTAGACCAAGCATGTTTTGCAAAAACAGATGCTTTCTTCAACTTGTCTTCTTTCAGTGGTTAAGAATCATAATAATAATAAAAACTGATGGTACACTATATTGCAATGGAAAAGGGAGAATAAGAAATTTGGAAGGTTTCTCCAATTGCCAGTTATGGCATTTAGAGTTTACAGGCTTACAATTGTTTATCGTCAGTTTTTCTGAAAACAAAGAATATTTGTCAAATCTCGTGCAAATATGGTTAATTTGCATCCTTTGTTTGGCCCATATTTTAAGTCTGATTTGTCCCTGGAGTTTATTGGATGAAGAAGACAAAATGAGAAAAGAGGATATCAGCAAGAGAGACAATTTCAGTTGGCCCTGGAATGATTCAACATTTGGTATGGTCCTATTCATAATTGGCCTGTAGTGTGGAGTAGAGCAGATGATTCTTGGAAGGATGTTATCTTTGATAGAGAACAATATGTTCACTGTTGCTCTACTAAAATAGGCTATTCACTGGTGTGGCATCCTTTTATCTTTTCTTTTCACATTCTTCCTGTCAATGTTTCTATTCTGCCTGTGTTGTTATAACTGTGTGGGTCTTTGGATTGGGTCATACATATCCATTACAAAATAACTACATGTGTGACTCGTGCTTATCACTTTTACTTAAACTCCATCAGAAATCAAATTGTGATTACTGTTGCCATAGCATGGTGCTTTGTACAATATAGAAATTCCATTTTAACTATTATTTTCAACCTTCCTCCCCTCAAATACATATATGTATTTGTGTGTGCGCATATATTTTGTGTATGAACAAGAAAGTTGGTAGATATTAAAGTTCTACTTCATACATTCATTCAGCATAACTGAATTAAATCAGTCCACGCTGAAATGTATAGAGGTTGACTTCTTCAAGCATCTATAGATTTGACTTTCAGATCAGACAAGGGCAGTGATTAAATGCTGCCAATTCTATCTGGCTTGCGCAAGCTGTTAGCGGTGCTGCCGCGTGGTTTGGAGAACCGATAGTGGCGACAGCATAAAGCTACACCCAACCAACCGGATGCTGTTACTTCTGGGTTTTTAACCCTCTGCGCATGCTCTTGCATGCAATGTGCACACTTCTGAACCAATAGGGAACATAAATAGATTTCATCCCTAGACAAGGGTGATTATAACACAATTGCCATAAGTTCAGTCTTTTTAGAATTCAGGGCACAAACCCATTCTTCAATTAACCAAGTGAGAAGATGGAAAATCTGTCCTATTGACTTAGTCCCAGTTCAGCCACTCCCAGCAGAGGAAACACTAAGATACATCTCGGAAACATTCAAAACAAATAGTCCTATAAACTAAAGATAAACAAATAAACAAGAACAACAAAATGGGCAGTATATCTTGATGATTTAAACCCATAGACACCAATTTCGAAAAGGAACTATATCTGACTGACAGAGAAAAGGACTGCCAAAAGTCTGCAACACAAAATGAATAGAACTGATTATTTCAGACTTCTCTTTTTTATAACCCTCAGAAGATCATACTTAAGTGTTTCATTTCTGTCTCACATTGAACATTAATAAATTCATTTCATGCTAAAAAGTGCCAATGTTTCACTAATGTTTTAATGTGTGTGACTTGGTGTGTTTAAATGAACAGAGAATTAAGATGGTTGGTTCAAATATGCTATTCTTTGTTTTGTTTGTAATGGCCTCTGTAAACCCTCATTAAACCTAATAGCTCCTACATACAGTATTATCCAGCCCATAGATCAAAAGTTCCAGTTTAACAAGACTGTACAACTCCAGAATAAGCACTAATAATAATTTAAAACTATACCACTTTCTCTTATGGCTTTAACTTCCTTATCTGTGACCTTGCAAATTGACTCAGTTCCCATATTTTCTGATCATCTCATCATTTTTTCTAGGTGCTTGCAGTTCAATTGTGCCATTGTCTCTGCTTCACAGAGTTCACATTAACATAAAGCAGCCAGGAGCAGACTCTGTGTCAGTACTTGGACACAAAAGTGTTGATATCTATGATTTTTTAAAAAAGTGAATATTCTCTTTCTTTAACCATTTGGTTTCCCTCCCATTTTGCTTTTCAGCATTTCTCCCTGTCACCTGGTTTATACATTTTCTTTATTGGGGTTTTTTTTATTTGCAGGCAAAATTATTGATAAACCTAGTTAAAAACAATTCAGCTTTTTTAAATCACTTGCGATAGCTTCAAACACAGACTCATATGATGAACTTCCAGATCCTTCATCATTAATATAGTATACCAGGAAAGTAATGTGCACTCTCTAGTTAACCAAACAGAAATTCCCATATAGTTTGAACAATGAGGTAGTTCTTCCAAATAATTACTAAGGGGCTGAACACATCGCCATTGTTTGTGGGAGGGAGAGAATGGTGATTTCTTTTTATTTCTCCAGAGGAAGAAGAAATTGGCACACATATCTTAAAGGGTTCAATTCCCCCTTAATAACAACAATAGCACCCCTACTGAATAAACCTATAGAGAGATGCTCTTTCCTTGGATTTAATGGAAAAATGGGATATTAGGAAGACTGGAAAAGAAGCAATGGTGCAATGAAAGATACTTCCCTAGGCTACTTTTTCATAAATGAAATGCGGGCATGCCAAATGTCACTCATGAGAATGCTTCTGAAATCCTCTTTTCCTTAGAAAGACTTTCTAGAGAGAATTCTCTTTCATCCAATTGAATAAGAACTGGTAGGAAATAACGCAGGAAATTTTCTAAGCATTAATGTGATTGGGATCCTTTGTCCTATTATTTGAATCTGTCTTATCTTTGAAGTAGCTGAAAACCAATTTGCTTTATCATCTCTATAAAATCCCTTCTGATGTTGAACGACTGTCCGCCAACCATTTAATCTTCTCTCTAGCATGCTAAAATGCCCAACTGGATTTAAGAAGAACTGTACTGGAATCAAGAAGGCTGTTGCATCCATCTGCCTGTTATCTGCCTGCTCACTGACACAAGTGATTCCCCACTTGCACACTGCCTGCTGCTTATCATTCTTTTATGCGGGCAAGTATACCATGCTTTCACAGGGACGCGGTGGTTCAGTGGCTAAGACACTGAGCTTGTCGATCAGAAAGGTCAGCAGTTTGGTGGTTCGAATCCCTAGCGCCTTGTAACAGAGTGAGCTCCCTTTACTTGTCCCAGTTTCTGCCAACTTAGCAGTTCAAAAGCATGTAAAAATGCAAGTAGAAAAGTAGGAAACACCTTTGGTGGGAAGGTAACAGAGTTCCATGTGTCTTCAGAGTTTAGTCACATGACCACAGAGACATCTTCAGATAGCGCTGGCTCTTTGGCTTTGAAATGGAGATGAGCACTCCCCCTAGAGTCAGGAACAATTAGCACATGTGTGAGGGGAACCTTTACCTTATACCATGCTTTAAGGGGGATATGTGTTGGGGACCCTTCTCAGGGCTAGGTCTGACAAAGCAGTGGATAAGTCTGCTGAAAGAGTTCTTATTACAGAAGGCTCGACAAAACACTTAATACGAGTAATTCTGGTTTTTGAGTGCCCTGAGTAGTCAGATCCTGTTCCCTATCCTTTTCCTAGTGATGGGTCTTTCCTTGGATTTAATTTTTGATTTCTCTTCTTGGTGTTTCTTTCTTTGTTGAAGTCCTTTATTAAACTGTGTATGGAGAATGGGACACACCAATTCATCATTTAGAAACATAGAAAGCTATATTTTCTATAGCTTTATTAGTTGGTGGTGGCAGTTCAAATGATTTTTTCCCCAACCATATCTGGAAATTATGGGAATTGAACTCAGGATCTTCTTCATGCAAAGTATGTGTTCTATCATATGAAGTTTCAATCTGAGGGCAAATCAAATTACCAAATGGACTTGATGTATCACATCAAAATTTGGTTGCTATATAGTTGTTATGTTTTACTGACTTATTGGCTGTATTTAATTTAAATTTGATCTTAGCCTTCTGTCCTGCCTGTTTATAGATCGCTACACATTAAAGATGTATGGTTTGGTCATGTACATGTGCCTTCAAGGTTGACTTCCGGCAACTTCCTGGATAAGTTCCTGCAGCTTTGTTGGCAACTTTTCAGAAGTCATTTGTCATTGCCTTCTTCCTAGGGCTGAGCGAGAGCAACTGCCGAAACTGGCTTGTGTCTTAGGTAAGACTAGAGCTCACTGTATCCTGGTTTCTAGACTGGTGCCTACTAGCTCTCCTACAATAGTTTAAAATCTGTCTTTTAAATCAATCAGCAATAGAGCAATATAGTAAAATATCAACACCAAAATACAGTAATATCCACAACTACCTGTCACCCTTCCCCTTAAGTCACTATCTTAAAAAGTAAAAGCTCTATCAAAATGCTTGGGTTTAGCATTTTCCCGAATGTTCAGATAGAGCGAGAATCATCCCAGTTTAATAGTGTATATATACTATTAGGAAATTTAAAAAATGAAAATGTGTTAATAAAGATTCAGGTTTCCATTTCCTCCATAAACTACCAAGATTTAAATCAAATCTTACACTCAAGCTGTATTAAAGGTGAGTAATGTATGCAACCAACTACTTTGGAAGAAGATGAATGAAAGTGACAGACGAATACATTCCTAAGACATTGATGACTGTAGTAACTAGACTTTGATAAATGAATCTCATAGGAGAGGACCTTTAAAAATTGTATATTCTTATATAGCTGGACAGCAACACATTTTGCAGCCAGCAGATTGGTAGTACTTGTAATAAATACTAGTTGCTTGTACTAAGCAGTAGAATACTTTGAAAATAAGAATGACAGGAGCAGAGTTTGCAAAATGTAATGCAACTGGAATTGCTTTTTAAAAAAGGGCAGGATTGAGATACCTGAAATATCCTCTGGTTTATATATTGTTTTCTTAGAATTCTTTATTAGGATATGTAGTTCCATTGCTTCCAAATACTTGTTCAGATTTCTAGAGGCCATTCAGAAATTGACTGTAGGGACTGATAGTGCCTTTTTATATATTGGCTCAGATATAAACCATGTTGAGTCCTATTACTATTATTCATATTTAAATATATATGATATTGATGCCTGAAATAGGATAAGTCCAGTTATGCTCAATAGAACTTACCTGTAAGTCAGTGTTTGGCAACTTGAAGATATATGGTCTTCAACTCAGCATTTCTGGCAATGGAATTCTAGGAGCTGAAATCCAGATGTTAAACTTGCTAAGGTTGAGAAGCACAATGCTAAGCAGAGATTAAGTTGTAAGAACCCTGTTTATGAACAAGTAGCCTGTTTTCTTCCCTACTGGCATTTTAAACAAATATTTACCGATGTAATTATTTTTTGACAAATCTATACTCACATATGCTTACACTACAACAATAAACAACATTAATCATAATAAAAGGTTGCTTTTTCTGGTGTGAACATGCTATGAGTCTTTAACCTTTTTGAGTCAAACTATCCTAATTTTTATAAATGAAATACGGCTCTCCCAAGTCTGGCACATTTAGAATGTGGCAAGAGATAGCGAGCACACCATATGTATGCGTCCTAGGTCATGACATGGCAGACGCATGGCATTGCCTAGACAGCAATTGGACAAAATTCAAACCTAGAGACAGATTTCTTTTGAAACCTGCAGCTGAGACTCAGGAAATGGGATTTGAGACAGTGCTGTTCTACTGGGTTTTTTCACACTTCACTGGTTTTGTTTTAGTTAACAGCTCACCTAACCCCGGCATTTTATGGTTTCTCCCACCCCCAGTTTAGGAAATGATGTGGACCATTTATCTTTATTTTTATTTATTTTAGATCTTCATTACCTGCTCTGCAGTTTGTAAGAGCTTGTGGAGCAGCTTAGAACAAAATCAATAGAAGCAGTACAAAGTCATCAAGCCAGTTAAAAAAGCAGAGCTTTTTATCTAAACAGTGTAGCTGGGAAGCAGTTCTAAAAACTTTGCTCTGACAAACCTAGGGACATAAAAATAAAGTTTCCATCTGAAGTAAAATAGAAGAATGAGCTGGAGTTGTTCCAATTTCTCTAGAGAGAGAAGCTCAGCTGCTCCCTTTGAGAATGAGATAGAGGATAGTTGGGGAGATCTATCGAAAGTCAGAATAACAGAGTTGGAAGGGACCCGTTGTCATTTAGTGATGGTTCAAAGTTACAACGGCACTGAAAAAAGTGGCTTATGACCATTTTTTTCACACTTGTGACTTTTGTAGCCTCCCCATGGCCATGCGATCAAAATTGAGGCAGTTGGCAACTGAGTCATACTTATGATGATTGCAGTGTCTCGGGATCATGTGATCCCCCCTTTGCGACTTTCTGACAAGCAAACTCAATGGGGAAGCCAAATTCACTTAACAACCATGTTACTAACGTATCAACTGCAACGATTCACTTAACACCTGTGGCAGGAAAGATTGTAAAATGAGGCAAAACTCACTGAACAAATGTCTCAGTTAACAACAGAAATTTTGAGGTCAATTCTGGTTGTAAGTTGAGAACTATCTGTATAAACTATTTATAAGGGACTCTAGGAATGAGCCTCAAAGCAGAAACATGAGAATGCTAATTTACTCCATTAATAGCTACTAGACATCACAAGGTTATGTAATCATGCCAGAAAGCATTAAAGAAAGAAAAAAACGTTCTATGAATATTTAACACCACTTTTTTAAAAAGTCAATGAAATTCACTGACCATGACAATGTACACTCATTAAAATTAACCTATCCAGTGATTTTTTTCGCTACATATCAGAAATACCTTACTCCCAACTCAAAGCAGATGGATTTTGTCTCAGCTACCCTTCCTTCCATACAATATGATCTGGTTAGGCCTTACTAAATATATTTATGAGAAATCCACCTGATAACTTGCTTTTTGTGATGTATCTTTAAAAAATTTTCCAGGAATGCTTTCAGTTTGATCCATTCTGCAGTGTAGCATTTTGCCAAGACGTTATTATCAAGATTATAGCATTAAAAAGTAAGCTGGCATCCCATTATGATATGCAAAATGGATTGGGTACACAACACAGCAAATAAAGTTATAATTCTGTGGGAAAGACAGCATGTTGCATGTGTGAAATTTCATCTTGCAATGGAATTATTATTCAAATAATTGTAGGAGAAGAGCAGGTAGAGCTGGGTGGCAGAATTTAATGTGTCATCAGGTAGAGCAGGGGTGATCAGGGGTGTCAAACTTGATTTCATTGAGAGCTATATCACAGTTGGGTTTGACCTCGGCCAGCCGGTGTGTGTGTGTGTGTGTGTGTATGTGTGTGTGTGTGGCCAGGATGGCCATGGCGGAGGTGGGTGTGGCCATAGTGGGTGTTTCACACAAGCTCAAGATGCATTTTTTCCTTTCTCTTCTTTTTTTTATGGTTCTTTACTATAACCACTTTCCTATCTCTTCTACCAGATATTACTGGCAAACATTTATTACTTATTCTTCATATGCCACTAAACTTTTTATTTCTAAATTTATACCCCATTGTTTAATAGTAAATTGCTTTTCCAGGCAGAAAA
>JANHFT010007319.1:38304-49566 GCA_032467955.1 Pseudoxenodon macrops
AGTGGAGTGTTGGTTATATTGGGGAGATAGTAAGAATGGAGAGGAGTGGGAAACTGGTACCATGTCTCCCAAAAAATAATGGGGAGATAGGAAGAATGGAGAGAAGTGGGAAACTGGTACCATGTCTCCCCAAAAATAAAAGCCAGTCTTATTTTCTTTTTGGCCCCAGAATAAGCACCAGGTCTTATTTTTTTTGGGGGGGATGCCTTACCCGCTTACCTTAGGTCCACAGCAGCCACACCTCCATGCCCTGACACCTGTTGCACTGCTGCCCGACCATACATGGGGCTGTGTGGCATATTGTGCCAATGCGTGCATGAGTAGTGGCACTGGTGCGCTGAGCCTCATGTCATTCTGCTGCGAGTGGCGGCAACAGTGCAATGAGCCACATGGTGACGGCCACGAGTAGCCACAAGTGGCTGCAGAAGAAATTGGACAGTGACACAATAGGTGTCAGGGCATGGGGTGGCCTGGCTGCAGCAATCCTAAGGTAAGCAAGTGTGGGGCACATGAGGCAGATCATCCCCCCATCACCACCCTAGCTTGACCTTTACACCTGCCCCTCGCCCCACCTCATACAACCAGACAGTAGGCAGGGGCTTATTTTGGGGATTGGACTCATATTAGGTGCAGGTGTGAAAATCAGGCTAGGGCTTGTTTTCAGGGTAGGTCATATTTATGGAGAAGCATGGTAGTAAATAATTATGTAGGTAGACATAAAAATATGATAGGCAGCTTCAACCTACTCAATTGAAACCTTTTACTAACAGGGTGTAATCTAAGGAAGGAAGTCAAAGGAACAGTAGTAGTTAATTTGTAAATTTAAAAATCATTTATTCTACATCTTTTTTACAAGAGCTCATTTACCTCAACAGCAATCAGCATCAGCAATGAGGGTTAGGTTGCCCTGATAGAGAGACTGACAGGCTCTAAATTAGTCAATTACTTTCTATGCTTGAGAATGGGTCATAACCTGACCAAAATGTTGGTCTTTGGTATCCAAAACCAACATTTTAACCATTATATGATAATGGCAGGTCAGTCTTGGTAAAGCATTTTATTATTCATGATTTAATCCTGGATGAAAGTCTAGTTTTAGCAATAGCACTTAGACTTATATACCGCTTCATACTGCTTTACAGCACTCTCTAAGTGGTTTATAACTTTACAAAGTCAGAATATTGCCTCCATTAATCTGGGTCCTCATTTTACCAACCTTGGAAAGACAGGTCTTGAACCCATCAAGATCGAACTCCTGGCAGTGGGCAGAGTTACCTGCATTCTAACCACTCTGTCACCACGGCTCATACATGGTCTAGTGCAGTGATGGCTAACCTTTTTCTGTCACATGCCAAAAGTGGGGGGAGCACAGGGGAGACTGAGAAAGTGGAGTAGGTCATCTGTCATCAGTCTGTCCATTGGGGTTCTCTATGGTACTGCAGGCTAGGACTGGAAAGTAGGAAGCATTTATAGGTATTCTGCTTGCTGACTAGATTCTTCATTTAGCATTTCACTAAATATGAGTGTCTGCTGTTGCATTTTAATGGTACTGGTATTACAGGAATACTTCAGATACATTAATTACTCCTTAAAATCACCCAAATCATTATAATTACTAAAAATTAGATTCTTAAAGCAGTGGATTTTTTTTCTAGGCATGCATTGAAATCTGGAAAAAAAATCAGGCTACAATAATGAATTGCTTAGTACATTCATGTTTGCACATGTTTTCTTGGGAATCCATATGAGAATGCAGCATTTATTTGCTGCCTCTTCCTAAACTAATCAGTGTGATTTTGAGCATTTCATTGGATTCTGCAGAGATTCTCCATCATCCAGGTCATGGTCATCCCAAAGAAGAAGATTCTTGGATGAAAAGTGAAACATCTTCAAAAGAAAAATCAAGAAAGTCCAGTTGCCTCCTGAAAAAGCACCTTTGGGATTTCATTGGATTTGCCACTCATATTAGAACACAGATATTTCTTAATATCATCTATGGTCTCTAGAAATCTTGACCTGAAATGTCCAGCATGTAACATACATACTCCTTCAATATGATGTAACTCACCCCTGCCTCCCATCCCTTTTGCTTGCGTATTTGCATTGAAGATCATCTGGCAAGCCTTGGAGAGCTTTTCTGCACTATTCTCTCAGAGAACCAATGCTAATGCAATCAAATCTTTAAATGGAATCAACTCTCTGAATTGAATTGGAAAGCTGAATGCCTTTGAGTTGATCCAACAATTTAGAAAGGAAAAAGGCATTTGCTTCAATATCAGTTTGGAAAATTGAATTGATCTGATTTGATGCTTCAGTTTAACTCAGCTTTCAGAATTTCGTCAAAACACTGAATCAGGTGAAATAAATCAAAAATCAAACTGAACCCTATCTGCATTTTCATGGCATGCAATCTTTCTGAAATCCCAACATTACCATTTCCTCTAGAAGCAAGAGCATTTTATAGTAAATGCTTCCACTATTGTGTGAATAGAAAAAAACAACAAGTGGTTTTAGCCTATCCCTCTGACAGGCTGATTATCACTGGCAGGCAGTAACCATTTTTTGGAAAAGAGGACAATAAACTCATCACAGGAAGATGTATTAAAAGTACACTCAGCTCACCATCTACATGCAGAATAGCATATTTCCATTTCAATTGTGAATCAGTTTGAACCTTTCATATTTTGACATATTATCTTGGGGATTGTGCTCCCCCAGGAACCATAATCAGTATTCTCCTCGAGACTATATCTTCAGGATCAGCAATTTGATGTTTAAGGAAATTGGGCACTGGGGCTTTTGTTGAAAACTAGATATGGCATCTAATGTTCCTGTTTTGATCATTGCTCCAGTAAACACAGAGATTGTTTTCTTTCTCATTCTGAAAAATACAGAATGGAATGCTGTACTCTATTTGCAAAACACCATAATAAACCTTTTAAAAAAATGAGTTAAATTAATGAGACACTTTGTATCATTAAACTGCAAGGCATTGGAGTAAGTATTCATTGAACATGACAGAGGAGGGTCCATACTGGAATCCCTGTTAACATATAGAGCAGAGTCTTAAAGGTTTTAGAACTTGACAATGAAAAGTTGAGCCATTTGTATGTGTGTTCTGTCTTTGTTAAAAAAAATGTACCAGGTGTTATGTTCTTTTTAGACTCCATTTGGGAGAATAACAACTGAGAATGACTGAAAGACAAGATTAGATTAGAAATGGTGTGTTGTAGAGGAAGAGAACTGACATTTGGAGGGATTTAAACTGCCATGGGCTTGACAAAGATCATCTCAGGTCTAACTCACACAAATGGCCATATGCTAGATCTAGTCTTTACCTTCAATTAGTGGATATTGGCAGGTGTTAGACTTATGTTATGCCATAATTTAATCATTCTATGGTTTCAATGAGGATCATATCTCCCATAATCTCCATAGGGTGAGAAGAGGACCAGTTATGACGATCTGTCATAGGCAATTAATGGATCTAGATACATGTCTAAGGTCACTTGAGGTTTTTCTTCTCCAACTATTTGTGCAGAAATTATTTTTGCAAGAATGCTGAAAAAAATCATTCCTTCCCCCTCCTATTGCTAGTATAGTTCACTAATAACACACCATTTTCAACCATTTTCTAAAGCACCAGTTAGGTTGAGCACATGAATTTCATGGAAAGCAGGCTTGCTGCTATGGAGTTCTCTGCTAAGAAATGTGTAAAAACATAGCACACTGACTTGGACATAGCAGCAACCATGCTTAGATAACAACTTGGACAGGAGTCACTTCAGTGAAGACTTGAGGAAAGCTTAGCCAGGAGCCACTGCTTCCAGGAAACTTTTTGAAATTGCCTCCTATAATTATCTCTGCTTGCATATTTGGCAGGAAGAGCAGAAACTGCCCTTGAAATTAATATAAGAGGAAAAGAGCAGTCACAGACAAAAGGAGAACATGTAATATCTGTGATACCCACCCACTCCTCCATTTTTGCTCCAACAAGGGCAAGATCATTATTCTTTAATTGGTATAGAATTCATTTAGAATTTAAAGCACAGGTTCTATGAAGTGGGATGAAGTATCAAGGCTGGCTAATAGCTTTAACTATACAAGATTTCATTATTTTACTTCCTTGGAATGCTCATGATTCTTCTTGTCAAATTTTCATTTAAGAAATAAAAAGTACTTCTTCTCTTAAGCATTTAATCTTGTGACTTTTCTCCATCTCTGAGACAGGATTCTCAAATTCATGTCATCACAGCGGCATCACATGACGTAGCGGGACTTTCCTCCCCTTTGTTAAACTGGATGTGGGCATGGCCGGAGCGTGACACATCCACCCTGCAGGCCAGGAGTTTGGCAGTCCTGCTCTAAGACATCAATGTTGTTCAGCCAAAAGAAAACCTCACTCAAAAGGCTTTTGTACCTGAAGCAATTGTCAACTGATGGAGACCCTGTTCCTTAATACTGAACCTCCAAAAGTGGAGATTAGGAAAAGGAGCATTGTCATTTTTTAAAATTTGGCACGACTAGAGTTTCTTTAATTCAAATCAAAACTGCTGGAAGGTATGAATACTGACAGGTACATTCACAATCATTCTGGAAACAAAAGGAATCTTGGTTCTTTCGTCATCTCTCTGTCAGCCAGCTGTTAAAAAGAGCTCCCACTGAAACTAATAAAATGTAGTCAGGGTTTTTGCTGGAGTTGTTATGTGCACGTGTGTCTGGAAACTCCAGTTTTACAGAAGATAAGAAAGGAGGACATGACAACAATGAAGAGGAATGTTGAGAAGAAAAGAAAACAAATAGAGGCAGTGGTCAGCCCACTGGAGGAAAAGTGGAAGAGTCTTACAACAAATAGAGTCACATGTAAGATAGAAACAGTTTGACAAAGAGTTAATGATTGACTTACCCATCAGTCAGCTAGGAAAAAAATATCCAGAGTAAAATAGATCCATGGCAGAATATTGGGAGAGGAAAAAGACTGAAAAGGAAAGGAATCCTCACTAAAGTGTCCCCAATTATACAATAAATCCAATAAATGGGAAGTTTTCTCTGTGTACCTACTTCCAATCAGAGCAGCCAACTTATTGTTAGGAAATCATTCCTATAATTCCTTCTGAATCTGTCTTGCATCCTCATGAGATTATTCAGTATCCTACACTCTATGATGTAAAAAAAAAAAGATTGTGACATTGAACAAGGTTCCTATCTCAGAGCTAACCACACTCATTTTCTCAGTCTATTTTTTAATCTGGAGATCATGTTAATACTCACTGCCTTTTCCTGAATCTATTCTGATGTTTCTGAATATTCTAAGTATAATCTAGAGAACTGAGAAACAGTATTCAATATGTGGCTCGTCCAGTGCAAAATATAGTAGAAACATTGTTTTTCAAGCTTTTAAAATTATACTTTTATTTATGCAATCTAAAGTTGTCTTTTTAGTAACTACATTAAATTGCTGATCAAGAACAGCTCTGGAAGAGTTGAAAAAGTCAAGATGGCAGTCACAGTTGTGTGATTGTCCTACATCTAATGCATATGTGAACATCAATTAATGTATAAAGGAGTGAGCGACAACTGCCATCTTGATTTTTTTTTACACACACACAGCCTGACACTAGGGCTGCTGATTCATCACACCCCAAAAACTGCTACCTTCTAAAAAAATTATTTGCAAATAAATTGTGGCAATAAACAACTCCATTATCCATTTTTATACATGTTATCCTAAGCAAGATTTATCTCACTGTTCTTATTAAATTGCATTTCATTCTATTATTTTCAGCTTCTTTTTCTATCTGATCAAGTTCATTTTGAATTTTGTGAAGTACTTTTGTCCTTCTGATTCCAAAGTGTTGAACAGACTTATTATGCATTTATATGCTTCACTCCTGCCACGTGCTCTAGATCTCTCATAATAACATATAGTTCCGCATTTCTGAGGAAAACTAGAGCAGAAACCTAGATGATATTGTGGACTAGGAATTATGGCATTCAAGTTCAAAATACTCAACCATGGATGCTGAATAATTGACTTTGGGTCAGTTCCTTCACCAATCTCAGAAGACTGGTGCTGTGGGGGAAATGAAAAAAAGTTATATTAAATATGTTATCTTGAGCTGCTAGAGAAAGGGAGGAGAATGTAATTGTAATAAATCAGGGGTGTCAAACTGCTGACCTGCGGGCTGGATGCGTCACATTCAGGCCATGCCCACCCCAGCTCCTAGAAGGGAAAAATGTTGTGATGCGTCACATGATGGCAACGTGACACGACAAGTTTTACACCCATGTAATAGATAAACAAATAGAAATAAGTCAATAAATCCCCTCATCCAGGTAGATCCCTCAGCATTTAAATAACTTGTCCTCTCTTGACAACATAATGAATCAGCCCATAGAGACTAAGGAACTAGAAGATGACAAGACATTATGATAAGATTTCTAGTTCAATAGCTTGATCCAAAGAGAGTCTACAATCTCCAAGAATCTCAATCAATAGGGATGCTGTAAGACTCATTTGAAGAAATATCTTTTCTAACAAAAGATATCACATAATGAAGGCTGTTAGACTGAAAAATCTCATGTTGTCAGCAAAACCCAACTGCAGGCCATCAGATAGAGGTCCTTGCAGAGTGCCAAACAAGAGAAAGATGTTACAAAAAGTTTTTAAAAGAAGGTAAAAACTATCAAACACTAATAAAGAAACAATGAAAGAAAAGGAAAAAAAGAATTCTTTTTTATCTAATCTAATTTCCATTCTTTTTTTAAACAGCTTCAGTGTCACTATCTGGCTCTATTTGTATACAGAATTCATTACTAAACATCAGATACTGAATACTAAATTCTGAACTCATTACTAAACACCAGACCCCAAATGGAGCAGGAGTGAATTAGTTTTAACTCAAAGCAGCTCTGAAGTTGTTTGAAATGGTCTTATCCTTATTCTCCAAAAGATGACCAGCGAACACACCAGTGAGAAGTAGTTTCCAAAGCTTGCCAATTTATCCTCCAAGAGAAAGAGTTGGCAATATAGAACGGCTGAAAAAGCTGGCACCTTTGTTGTATAACTTACTGCCAAGAAGTAATTGTGTAGTTGCAGAATTTGGTGTGGAAAACTCTCCCATCTGGGTCAAATAAATCTGCCTCATTGGGATTTTTTCATAGTCAACAATCCACTCACCTCACACACAAGATTCCACAATCTACATGATTTGCTAATTAATGTAGATGTATACAAATGTATATATAAATATACTGTATGTACATTTCTAGAGTACATAACTTACTTAAATCTGGGAAGCTTATCTAAAAGAAGTGCTTGAATTTAGGCTGCCAATTCACAGTAAGATTCTTGATATGTTGCCATAAGCATCTGAGACAAGGATTAAAATGAGCCACTACTGAACTGTTCCTTTATTGGGTGCTATGCAAAATGACAATCTTGAAGAACCAATTTGGGTTAAAACATATGCATGTACTTTTTATTATTGGAAAGAATAACAAAACAAATTATGTAATTGCAGTTGCTCCTAATTTATCTATTCTTGTTATGTTCAACTGCTCAACTATACAGAGTGACCAGTCCTGGAGATGAGCGAAGAAGAAAAAATTACCAATTGGTGACAGGGCTGATGGGTGAATGAAGCAGAACATTAAGAAGACTGATGATGTTTTGTAGTGATGGAAGTGTATTTGCCACTTGTTTCTCAGATGAAATATTTATGCATCTTCTTTCTCACAATTTTTGAATCTTTTAGAAACATTGCTTCCAGCATTGATGTCTCTGCTAATGCACACAGTATAAAGATTATGCAACTGACAGCTGTCTTCCTGACTGGTTTTCTATCTTAATCCATGAGGTGATCATGTGTTGATCTGCAGGACATATTTTTCTAGGAAGCAATTATCCTTTAAATCCAGAATCTAAATATTCCAAATTCCACAAGTTTTTTAAAGTTTCATTACAATCATTAACATAATCTAATAACAATCACTCTACAATAACAATAAAAATTGTGAAGGAACAAAAATCATTGGCCATTCCAGCATCCACCACACATTAATTTATTGAAGTCTAGTATTCTGCCAAAGGAGCAATTAATAAACATATTGATCTAGATTCAGCATATGAATACATAAGAAACCAGACCATTCAAATGACCAATCAGCTGCTCAGAATTTAAATATAGTTCCAAATGAATAACCAATCACACAACCAACTGACCAAACTGTCACACAAGACATTTATAAGCTAAGGAGAATAGAACAAGAAAATCATTCTGATGATGTTACCTAATCTGGTAATGAAACATTCAGAAACTGAATTGAAACAAACTTGGGGAACAAACCATTGCCAAAATTTAAAACCCATGCTACAAATATTTTCTACTATTTTAACAATCACTCTTATTTGTTCTAAAGTTAACAATTTATTCTTAGCGATTTCCATCTAGCCTGCTTTTTATCACACCATTTCCATTTAGTATCTAGCACAAGTTCAACCCTCTTAGTCAAGAATAATAATTGCAAAGCAAAACAATGATAATTATTTGAAGAAAAATTCAATAAAATAATGTAATCCAAAGGTTACATTACAGCATTATGGTCCCGTGCATTTTATGTATAAATCTCCATCACCATATATAAGAGAGTGCAAACATTTTAAGTTCTTATAAAATTCCCCTGGGAAGATATTTCACTTTCTTTTCCCCCTAATTGAGCTTTACAACCCAAATAGGATAATTATGAGAGTAATTGAGCAAAAATGATAACTCATAGCCTTTTAATACTCTTGAGAGAAAACCTCCTGCTCTGGTGATTCAAATTATTCTTATAAGCATAGTTGCAACATAGTTGTCTTCAAAGCCCTATTAGAAAAATAATGCCCTGAGGTTCTCCATTCATAATTCCATCTGCATTACAGACTATGGAGTTTTTGAAGGAGAATGAGAACATAGAGTGAAACCCAGTAACACTGTAGGATCGAAGACATGACTCATTGAGAATTTACTATTGTTTTCTTTGAAGTCGCTCTGTGTTTTTTAAAGTGAGGCACATCATCTGAAAAATATAAAGTGGGCCTTTGATCTTTTATTATTTATCTATTTATGTAATGCACTTGTACTCTGCTCTTCAGCAGGAAAGCCTTGCAGAATTGCTTCCAGATCAATAAAAACAAGATGGTCCTTGCCCCCAGGCTTACAAAGGTACAATACAAAAGGGGGAAGAAATATTTCACAGAATTTATTTGATAAACATTTTAAACGCCTCCTGCAATGAGGGGAAAAAAACACCTCATCCTTCCAGCTAAAATTGTGAGCAAAAAAAGATGATTTCCTTTACTTCAATTGGGAAAAAAATTAGAATCTGCAAAACCCAATCCATGGATTTTACCTCCCCCCCCAAAAAAAAATTAGTCAGGTAACTTCACAAATGTTTATTGTTACTGTTAATAAGCAGTAATAGTAATATTACTACAATAATATCTTCTCAGTGGGAAAATCCATAATAAACTAACTAATATAACATAACTAATTGGTAGGAATTAAATGATATGGAATACAAAATTGTAACTGCTAAGCCAAAGCAAGGGTGTGTTGCGGAAACATACTGCAATGTTCATTATTGAAAAGACCCCATGGCGGTGGAAGTTAAGGAAATCACAATGTCGCAATCTTTGGTTAAATTAGGTCTAAATCAAACCTTCATGAATGCAGCATTAGGACTAGTTCATTACAGAATGGGATAACTCACCACAGCCAACTCGCCACAGCAAATTCACCATGATACAACATGTCATGGCCAACTCACCACAGGCCAACTCATTGCAGGACAATTCAACAAATTAATTTAACAAAAGTTAAATTAATTTCAGCAGAATTGTGGCAAATAATAATAAAAGAAAGAAAGCCAATCCAGAAATACAATAATTTTGGCAAAAACGTGGTCATCAATAACAAAAACAACTGAATGAAACAATACAGCACTGAATTGTCCTGCAGCAAGTTGCTCACAGGGAATTGTCCCACAGTGAGTTGGCTGTGATGAGTTGTCCTAGACCCACTTCATTAGCCCAAGAGTTGAAGCATAGTTATATATTGGCTGTTAGAAAGACTGTAATGTGTTGAAAATAAAGGATATTACATTAGGCCATTATGCGCTGCCTATATTTAACTTTTTAAAAAAAAAAATCTTCTGTGAAACGTGCTACTTCCGAAACCAAGTTCTGAAATGGCCATCTCACTCTGACCACTGAGCTATCAGTGTTTTTGATTAACCACAGCCACTGTCTTTAGTTTTATTGATGGTTAGATATTTCATATCTTTTTTTTTCTTCCATTCAGTCATGTCTGATTCTGAGAGACTGCCTAGGCAGGCCCCTGCAGTTTTCTTGGCAAGGTTTTTTGAGAATAGTTTGCCATTGCGTCCTTACTAGGCTGAGAGAATGTTACTGGCCCAAAGTCACCCAGCTGGCCTTATACTTAAAGCAGAAAATAAAAATGCATAAATTAATAAACACAATATGCATATAAGGAAAAATGTATATTGTAAGAAGATATAAAAAACTGCTAAGGTTCACAAAGATTGGGGACATTTACTTTTAAGAAAGCAAGTACAAGTTATAAAGAGAATCTTCAAGCAGATATTGAAATAGGATGAATGGGATGGAAATAAGATGAAGTTCATATCTAAAAAATGGGGAAAAGATAACTAAAAATGATAAATTTACATACCATAAATCCTCACCCACGTACCTATATTAAATACACTCTGAGACACTCTGTCTCAGAGTGGTGGAGGGAAGTAATAGAAAAATATTGCATAAACTAATCCGAAAAATAAGGTCCCATCCACTGTGCTCTATTGACCTTTACTTTCATGAACATTTTCCCAATAGAAGTAGAAGATTTACAGCTCTGTATGTTGGTGAACTATAGTTCATGACAATCCCAGCTGGCATGGCTAAGAGTATGCTGGGGAGATATGATTAATTTGGTTGGCCACCTTATAATGTATATAAGATGGCAGGCCAAAACTGTTTAAACACAATAATAAAATAAGTTTTCCAAAATGTATAGGGGGCTTACAAATGCCATTTGCTGAATATGAAATCTTGCAAAAACATTGTAATGCTATCTCTATATATGTGAGATACATTAGATAGAGAGATGATAAAGTGAAATAGAGATATGATAGATAGATAGATAGATAGATAGATAGATAGATAGATAGATAGATAGATAGGTAGGTAGGTAGGTAGGT